>JAJKFI010039729.1:0-10151 GCA_029204185.1 Lerista edwardsae | reverse complement strand
ATAAGAATATTTTAAATCAACTGATGTGCAACAATGCTTAAAGCTGTGTATTATCTTAAAAAAATCAGGGCCAAATTTTTATGATACTCTTCTCTCATGAGCTGCTGTGACTCCTTCCCTTTCCCAAATTGTTTTTTTTTTCATATTGCACATGAAGATTTTAATGATGTGGAACAGTGTCAATGAAACATAGCACAACTCTAGTTGTTACACACAATTTTGCACTTTTGAGCATAACTGCTCGTGAAGCTCTGTCTACAGAGCAAGGATTTCTGAGATCCCCAAGACACAGAACCTTTTTACTGCCTTGCCAGCCTCTCCCAAATATCACAAAACTTTAAATGTGATGTCCAATGCATTGGGATGAGTTGCAGTGGGAAAAAACTTTTGAAACAAGTCTGGAAGCACTTATACATGCTGATGAGACTTGGGATATCAGCCTCAGTACCCCTGGGCAACTTGAAGCTTTATCTTTTGCCCTATAAGGAGAAAAGCAGCTTTTTAAAGGGACCCAACATTTAAAAACATTCCTAAGTAATGAACAGCAGGCAGTTCAAACCTTTATGAAATATATCCAGAAAGTACTAGGCGTGCCCAGGTATCAATTGATTCAGTAGCCATGGTTTCAGATATCCACTGATACCATGGATACAGGGACACCTATTAAAAAGATATGGGAACATTGAACAAATCTTTTTTTCACATTGTTGCAGCAAAACCACTGATACTCCCCATCTTTAAAAAAGTGTTCCCAGTATTCATGGTTTAAGGTATCCATGGGGTGGGGTGGGATGTCCAGAACGGAACCCCAGCAGATTCCAAAGCATGCCTGTATAGAGAACCTGATATTCACCACTTATGAATGCATATACTATTGCCACTTCTAGTGTCCTTAAATCAGATGAACTGGGATCTAATGGAAAACATTTACACTGAGCAAACAAGATGCAGTCCTAACAGCTATCACATTTTCCCATTACTTCAAGCCACACTTAAAATTCATCTAGATTGTATCTCACAGAGGACCCAGCTGTTATGCCAAGTTTCCATTCTTCTACTATAAAATGTGTACAAACACACATGACAGTATGTCATTACATTGCAAGTTTGGTCTCCACCCACCAGTGGCTACTGATGATGTGAGGTTGGTGGAAACTAACAACGTAATGGATGTTTCTAGTTATTACACTACAGCCGTGGTGCTCAAACCTTTTAGCACTGGGACCTGCTTTTTAGAATGACAGTCTGACAATCACCACCAGAAGTGATACCATGGCCGGAAGTGCTGTCATTGTGACGCCAGAAACTGCTGCTTTCCTGAGAATGCAGCAATAAGTTGGCTTATTTCTCAGCCATTTTCCAATAGCAAAGTGAATCAGAAAGAAAAAAAAACCTATTTACAACCATGACACAAGCAAAACAACCACACAGCCTTTTTCTTTTCCAGTGTCCCCATATTTTCAATATGAGGAAGTAGCAGAATGCGGAGATTTCTAGACCTGACTTTATAATTTGTAACAAGCACAGCATACAGAATGCCCACTTATTTGAGACATATAAAATTATGCACGGGAGGGATAGAGTCAATAGAGGGATGTTCTTTTCCCTCTCTCACAATACCAGAACCAGGGGGCATCTACTGAAGTTGAGTGTTGCGAGTTAAAACAGATCAAAAGGAAATACTTTTTTACCCAGCTATGGAACTCCTTGCCACAGGAGGTGGTGATGGCATCTGGCCTAGATGCCTTTAAAAGGGGACTGGATCGATTTCTGGAGGAAAAGTCCATCATGGGCTATAGGCCATGATGGGTTGGGCAACCTCCTTACGTTAACAGAATTAACTTCAGAATGCCAGCTGCAAGGGAGTGGCAACAGGATGCAAGCATCTTGTTGTCTCGTGTGCTCCCTGAGGCACCTGGTGGGCCACTGTGAGATACCGGAAACTGGACTAGATGGGCCTTTGGCCTGATCCAGTGGGGCTCTTCTTATTATCAGGAAGAGGAAACTAATAATACAGAGCACTCTCCTACTGTCCCTAACTTACCACTGCGACTCCTTCCCCCAGTTTCTATAATGAAAAAGAAAGTACCCCAAACCAATGTAAAGGTACATGGCAAGAACGTTTCCCATGCCCTCATCTATTATACCAATGTTGGAAGAAACGAACAAGTGCATATACACCTAAACGTGGCACCCGTAGTAGGTGACTGATTTCTAAACAGGAGCACAGGTCAGCTACGGTAGCATTTTCCTTCCTGCCACATAAAATGCAGGACTTCTACCACTTGAGTAACAGAATGCAGAGAAGTACATAGAAGAGAAAACAAAGGAGGAAGAACCTGTGCAAGCCCCTGCTCTGGGCCCCAGCCCCTTGATGCTCAAAACATATTGCTGGAAACCAATTGCTATTTAACAGAAGCAGTGCCCCCCCCGCCACACACAAAATACGTTGTCTTTACTCTTTTGATAGCTTCTGCAGATTTAGCTTTATCCAATTAACAGTGATCACACATGCATCAGACCTCTTATCAAATTAAATTTGGTCAGTATGTACTACATTCACTTTGTAACAGTCTCCAGCACCAAAAGGACAAAAAAAAACATATGGACAGCAGAAAAAGAACAGTACGGAGATTTGGCAAAAAAATAAAAATAAAATTCAAATGAACAATTAAAGCAAGATGTCACTATTGTTACTGATAAAAATACTCTGCAGGTTTTTGTAATAATGAGAAGCTTTCCCCTTCTGAAATCTAAACCATACCTGTCAGGCTCTAGCTAAGGGGATTTGAATAATGACATACTGTATATGTTGCATGACACACTGTGAGCAGCACACATGGATTTGACACTAGCCAGGGGACTTAGACCACAAGTCCCCTGGCTAGTGCCAAATTCATGTGCCTCTCCAAACAGGAAAAGGTGAGCAGTTTTTGCCGGCCAAGCTCTTCTCTCCTCCCCTCAAATGATACACAAACAGCTTCTCAATCAGTCATTTCCATCAAATGCTGATTCTCTCTTTTCTGTACTCCCCACATACCTCAGGAAGGCTGCCTGCCTTATCTTTGGCAAATATCACAAGAAAAGTTACCTGTTAAATTTTTTTTTTCAGGCGGCGGGTGGGGGGGTTTCAGGAAAAAATCCAGAATTTTTCATGTTAAAGCATTACTCCTTGGAGAAGGGAAAGTATAGGCAGAAGTATCATCATACAAGTACAAGGCCTCCAAGCCTGTCAAATATCTGCACAGCCACTTTTATGGGAACCTAAAATAACTGCTTTGTCTCACACTCATGTCCTGCTGAAAAATATGCACTTTTGCTCAAACCAGGATGCAATGAGTTCTCCAGTACCTTGACCTCTCCAATTATGTGTGATAAACAAGAATTCTCCCTTTCCGTATCTATTTATGGAAAAAAAACTTTATCATGCTTTCAGATTTCTGTCATGTTTTTACTAGTACTGCATTCTCTAATACTTGTATGTACATTAAAGGTAAAGGTTTCCCCACGACCGCATGGTATAGTCGTGACCGAGCGTAGGGGGCGGTGCTCATCTCCGTTTCAAAGCCTGTAGAGCCGATGTTTTGTCTAAGGACAAGTTTCCGTGGTCATGTGGCCGGCATGACTCTACGCTGTAGTGCACGGAACGCTTGAGAAGTACACCAAAGTGGTCCCTATTTATCTACTGGCATTTAGGTGCTTTCGAACTGCTAGGTGGGCAGGAGCTGGGACAAGCAATGGGAGCTCACTCCGTCACGCAGTCTTGAACTCCCAACCTTGCAGTCGGAAAGCCCAGCAACAGCGGATTAACTTGCTGCACCACCACGTCCCCTTATGTAATGTCCCTAATGTAATGTCCCTAATGTAATGTATGCACATTAGGGGAGCTCTAATACTTGATCACCATATCAGCAATGGCCATGAAAAATGTTGCATTCAAGATAATGCATAATGCAGCTGTTGCATAAATAGTACAACTATTACTAGTACAAATGTCTTTTTTTTTTCTTGATTTCTTAGCTGAAGTCAAAACAGGTAAGATTGTAAACAGAAACAAAGGAAAGATTCCAATCTGAAAATGTGCTTATTACTCCCTCTGTCTTTTTCCAACTACATTTCATTCCCAAGGATGCTTGCTCCCAAGGAACATTTATTTACTTACTTACAAGATTTACACCTACTCAAAATGTATATGTTCCATAAACATCATACACATTTTAGGGGGGGGGGGGAAACACCATGTACCATATTGTCTGTGTGCTTCTTTTTGCTTTCAGACATTCCTGTAAAAGAAAGTTTTCCTCCACAATTTCCACAAACAAATTCAATACAGAAGTTTGGAAATGAAGCACCATTTTACTGCATTTGTTTTCTTAAACATGCCTACAAACCATACAATGTGCTTAATTAGCTGAGATGGGCCTGTTTTTCAGAAACCAAATGCAATATTGGGAGCAGATGATCTCTTAGGGCAAAAGTGACTGTATAAATCGTCTCCAAATGACACTGTCATTCTCAAATCAGGGCTGTTCTGATTTGGAATATGCCTAATACAGTTTTTTCTTTGGCTTGCACTAGTCAAGTGTTCACTAGGGAGTCATCACGCCTGCCTCAGACAAATGGAGGGCAGATGCTGAATTCTTCTTCCACAGAACAGGATTACCATCACAGAGGTCACAGGGAGATGTAAACAATCCCGGCCCTAATGAGGCATGCACATCCAGAAAGAGCCTAAGATCAAATGGCCAAAACCATACAAACCTGGAATCCATATATCTTTAATCTGAGGATAATAAAATCATGTGTTTCAGTAAACGATTACGTTTTGAATCTTATGTTCATTTTTCTAATAATGCCTCCTCTCTAAAATACATTTTCTCCTACCATCTAGTCAAACATTCAAGATCATTGTTCTTTACAACCATTAGACTTGACTCTGACTACCAAGAGACTGCTGTGTGTATATATGATTTTCCAGCACACAATGTGAACATATGATAATCTACGAACGTATCCTGAAGGGTGGATAAATTAAAAGGCCAAACAACAGAACTGAAGTTGGCCTGACAGATTATTTAATATTACCCCATCTTTATGCATCTTTTACAATGAGTCACACTCTAAGCCCTGAACCTTTTTAATGAATCCTGTGGTCATCAGAGGATCACTGGATGGAATAATCTTTTGCTATAAAACAGTCTTGCAGGGAAACGCAACACTGGTACAGTCATTAACTTAGCAATTTTGACTTGTGAGTCATCCGAACGAACAGCTGGCTTCCCGTAGCTCCTCCAGCATTGTCAGTCCATCCTCCGAAGCTGACTTTTGCAAATTGTCACGCTGCTAGCATGTAAAGCACAAATATCAAGTCTGCCAGGATGTGCCGCTCTTCCAGAGTTAGTGACCACAGTACAATCTGTGGTTCCCAGTGCTACTGTTGGGGAAATGCTTATTTTATTTGATACCAACTAAAAATGCTTTGAGGTATAAGGAACAAACACACCTCTCTCTCCCCCTATCTGAGGTACACCCCCCCATTTATACTTCTGGGCTAATAATGTAAATAGTTCCACAGTATCAAGTATGTGGTTTTACTCTGGTTCAGTTAATTCCTACTGGTTCTGTTAGATCTAGTTCTCATGCTTAACCATGCATTTACAATATTTCCAGTTTGTAGAGGCAAAAGTGTTTGGTGAAGGCATACTGCAGCTGTCCAGCAACCATGGGTTTGCAAATAAAGACCCAGACTAATGAATATATGGTCTTCACCCCAATGTGCTCTAGAATGATTCCCCCATCCTTTCCAGATGTTATCATATGTGCCAAATTGCAGTGTAACCATGGATAATTCAAACCGTGCCTCATTCATAAACCAGAGACTGCAGCCATGGTTTGAAGTGGTTTTCAAATCGTGGTTACAGGACAATCTGATTTGCATTATCCAATGCATCAGTGCCCATTTAATACAAAACAAACACACAGGGAACAGAAGGAAGTGGGTAACTCATTCCAGAGAGGGGAGATGGAGCAAGCTTTTACATGGCTAGCTCCCAGTTTGCAAAACATGGTTTTGAAAGCCAGCATTACATCTGCACTGAGCCATAGAGGCCATCACCATAACTGCCAGATTCTGTTTTATCAGCAATGAAACCCCAGAGGCAAAACACTGAAACAGAAGCAGTCATCATCAGAACAGAAACAATATAACAATGAAAAAACCATTTGGCTTCTGTTCCCTGCAGGTCAGTTCCAGCTTAAGGCCTCGGGCTTGCCAGAGCCCCCTTTAAGATCAGGCTGCTGGGGCTGCTGGGGGTGGAGTGGAGCCACTAATTGAGACACCTGTGCGGAGGCCGGGCCGGCAAACTCAGGCACCATTTGGCTTCTGTTCCCTGCAGGTCAGTTCCAGCTTAAGGCCTCGGGCTTGCCAGAGGCGCGAGCCTTTGGCGCGAGCCGAAGGGCAGGAGCCAAAGGGCTCTTTGCCCGTGGCTCTTCGCCTGGGGAGCTGAGCCGGGAGCCTATACCATCTGCTGCTGTTGCTGTGACCTGGCTGCCTCCTGGTTTACCGTCCTGTGGATCGTCACGCTCCAGCCACACCTTTACTGTTGGAGCCTAGTCACCTGTCAGCAAGCCACCACCAGCCTTTTAACTGAGTGAGTGATTGTACGAGTGTGACTTCCTGGCCGGAGTGAGAGTCTGGTCAGGGAGTGGAAGGTTATCCCTGCAGAAGCTGCTGCTTCTGAATGCCAGGTCGGTGAATAATAAGACCTCTCCTATCCATGATTTAATCTTGGAGGAGAAAGCCGACCTGGTATGTATCACGGAGACCTGGCTGGATGAGCTGGGCGGGGTCAATCTTTCCCAGATTTGTCCACTGGGTTTCCGGGTACTGCAGCAGCCACGGCTACAGGGGCGGGGAGGTGGGGTTGCGATGGTCTATCGGGATTCCATCCGTCTCACCAGATACCCTGTTCAGCAGTCCACCGGGTTTGAGTGCCTTCGCGTTGTGTTGGAGGGGCGAGACAGAACGGGGATTCTGCTGGTGTACCGCCCGCCTTGCTGCCCAGCAGTCTCCCTGCCTGAGCTGACGGAGCTGGTCTCGAGCGTGGTGTTGGAGTCCCCCCGCCTTCTGGTGTTGGGGGACTTTAATGTCCATGCCGAGGCCCCGGCAACATCTGCGGCTCAGGACTTCATGGCCTCCATGGCAACCATGGGTCTGTCTCAAAAAATATCTGCCCCGACACATGAGGCGGGACACATGCTGGACCTGGTGTTTACTGCGGGGCAGGTTGATGGTGATCTGGAGGTGGAGGAGATTAAGATCACTCCTTTGTCATGGACAGATCACTGTCTGGTGGGATTTAGGCTTGTTGCGGCTTCTCACCTCTGCAATGGCGGGGGATCGCATTCTATGATCCGCCCTCAGAGGCTGATGGATCCGAATGGATTCCTGAGGGCTCTGGGGGATTTTCCTGCTGCCAGAGTTGGAGATCCACCCGGTGCCCTGGTGGACCTCTGGAATATGGAGATGGCCAGGGCCCTGGATGAGATAGCTCCTGAGCGTCCTATGCCCAGTCGCAGAATCAGAGCGGCTCCTTGGTTTTCTGAGGAGCTGCGAACGATGAAGCGACAGAGCAGACGACTAGAGCGTCGGTGGCGAAAGACTCGTGCCGTATCTGACCGGACACGGGCTAAGGCCCAATTGAAAGTTTATTCTAGAGCAGTGGTGGTGGCTAAGAGAGCTCACCTCTCTGCCACCATTGCGTCTGCAGAGAACCGTCCGGCTGAGCTCTTCCGTGTGGTCCGCAGTCTGTTACATCTTGCCCCCCTTACTGGTGGGGAGGAGCACACGGAGGCTCGCTGTGACGAGTTCGCTCGACATTTTGCAGACAAGGTCGATCAGATCCGGCATGACTTGGACGCTGCTGTGGGCAGATCTAGTGATGTCCCCGGGGAACCTGTCTATCCTATCATTTGGGATTCTTTTCAGTTTGTAGAGCCTGAGGATGTGGACAGGATTCTCTGGAGTGTGAGACCTGCTACTTGCCCGCTCGACCCTTGCCCGGCATGGCTAATTAGAGCTGCCCGGGGAGGGCTGGCCGAGTGGACGGGGAGGGTGGTGAATGCATCTCTGAAGGAGGGGGTGCTCCCGCCTGCTTTGAAGCAGGCGGTGGTTCGCCCCCTCCTGAAGAAGCCCTCCCTGGATCCCTCAAATTTAAACAACTTTCGGCCAGTCTCCAATATCCCATTTCTGGGCAAGGTGATTGAGCGGGTGGTGGCGTCCCAGCTTCAGAGGGTTCTGAACGGATTATCTGGACCCATTCCAATCTGGCTTCAGGCCGGGGTTCGGGACGGAGACTGCCTTGGTCGCCTTGGTGGATGACCTGCGCCGGGGGATGGACGGGGGAAGTGCGACCCTGTTAGTCCTGCTGGACCTCTCGGCGGCTTTCGACACCATCGACCATGGTGTCCTTCTGGGTCGATTGGCCGGGTTGGGGCTTGGAGGCACTGTTTTGAAGTGGTTCCGCTCCTTCCTAGCTGACAGATCCCAGAAGGTGGTGCTGGGGGACTCTTGTTCGGTACCCCGACCTCTTAGGTTTGGGGTGCCGCAAGGTTCCATCTTATCCCCCATGCTGTTTAACATCTACATGAAACCGCTGGGAGAGGTCATCCGGGGGTTCGGAGTGGGGTGCCATCAATATGCTGATGACACCCAACTTTATCTCTCCTTTCCCCCTGATTCTGAGGAGGCGGTTGAGGTCCTGGATCGCTGTCTGGAGGCAGTTGGGGGCTGGATGCGGGCGAACAAGCTGAAATTAAATCCGGATAAGACAGAGGTGCTTTTGGTTCGGAAATCCACAGCTCGGGTATTGGACTATCGTCCTGCTCTGAATGGGGTCGCACTTCCTCTGAAGGAGAAGGTTCGCAGCTTGGGGGTTCTCCTGGATTCACAGCTACACCTGGAGTCCCAGGTGGCGGCGGTGGCCAGGGGAGCCTTTGCTCAGCTTCGGCTGATCCGCCAGCTGCGGCCGTACCTGAGCTGTGCGGACCTGGCCACAGTAACCCATGCCCTAGTGACATCAAGATTAGATTATTGCAATGCGCTCTACGTGGGGCTGCCTTTGAAGACGGTCCGGAAATTACAACTAGTACAGAACGCGGCGGCTCGGGTGGTTGCTGGGGCACGTCGGTTTGACTCTGTCGAGCCGCTGCTTCGGCGACTACACTGGCTGCCGGTTCTGTTCCGGGCCCAATTCAAAGTGCTAGTTTTGACTTTTAAAGCCCTTTACGGCTCGGGTCCGGGGTATTTGAGGGACCGCCTCCTTCTATATATAATAATCCAACCCGTACTCTTAGATCATCTGGGGGGGCGCTTCTGACTGTGCCGCCACCAGGAGAAGTAAGAGGAGTGGCGGCCAGGAAGAGGGCCTTCTCGGTGGTGGCCCCCCAACTCTGGAACACCCTTCCCCTCGAATTGAGAACTGCTCCCTCTCTGTTTACATTTCGGCGGGGGCTGAAGACCTTTTTATTCCAAAAAGCTTTCAATTGTTGACAGGTTGGCTGGCTGGTTATTATGATCCACGGGGCTTGTGTCTTATTTTATTTTTTAATTGTTTTTAAATTGTTTGTGTTTTTTAATCTTGATTGTTTATTGTTTAATACTGTTTTAATTGTTTTTAATGTTAACTGTTATATTTTATTTTTATCTTTTTTAATATTGTAAGCCGCCTTGGACATCTGCCTTGGCAGAGGAAAGGCGGGGTAGAAATTTCTTAAATAAATAAAATAAATAAATAAATCAAACAAACAAAAACACTAAATAAAATGCTAACTGGCCTTGTTTAATATCCAGTATTTTATATTTGTCCTTTTTCAATGGGAAAAAATTATAAATCCTACAACAACATGAGATGATAACATACATGAGTATCACAATAGTAAGAATTAGGCAGAAACCAGTTATCTAATAAATAAATACTGAGGTTTCCATAACACAACCTGACGTCAAATGGGTCATAGAAAGCAGGGAGAAGCCATCTGGAAGCTGCAGATCTTACACTTGCTATATACCTTTTGTGAGTGTTAACAGTTTGATTTTCCAGTGGGGTTTTTTTTAATTTTGTTTTTAGTTCTGTGCTTTTACATAATAGTTT
>JAJKFI010039728.1:0-12492 GCA_029204185.1 Lerista edwardsae | reverse complement strand
ATGAATGCTACTGTCACCTGCAATGTGCTGGATCTGGGCTGGGTGGGAGGGTGTTCCTGGGAAGGGGAGGGCGGATAGGGGAACTGGTGGCAACCTTCACTGCTGGATCCCAATCTCCGTGAATGGAAGCCCTTGCCTCTGAGGCGGCTAAATATCCGGCACAGAAGCAAGTAGATCTATTGCCCTGACTGAGCCCTTACCACAGGTGAAGGGAACGAACATCCCCTCCTACTGTGGAGCCTCCTGTGGCTGCAAGGCTGGTAGCCAAGCAGCTCAGGATTGGGCGGCCACACTGCTGCACCCTTAACACATTTATCTGTTCAGCGGTCAGCGACCCCAGCCCTCAGGAGCAGAGAGTAAACACAACCCAACAAGAGACACAACCCAACAAGACAATAAGAGGTTGGAATAAGCTTCAGGGTAAATGGAGGGCTACCTATTGGGAAAAAGCACTATAAAAGATCTTGTCAAAGAGCTATGTTACAGCACCCCAAATTCTTGGTAAAATAATTCATATTAAAAGACTCTATACTTGCCTTGGAACTTATAAAAAGATGGGTGAGCTCTCCAAAATGTACCTTGAAATAATTTAAAAATCATCTGAGAAAACCTCTCTGGGGAACATGAAGTTCTATCGATTTAAACAACATCTTAGAATCGATCCATGAGATTCAAGGTAGCTACAGAATCGTATGGAAAGCCATTATCAAAGATAAAATGCAGAAGGAAATGGAATGTTATCCTGTGATAATTGGATAACTGTGATAACACATGATTCCTGTGACTGAATCTGAAACAGTAGATGGGGAATTATACAGTGTACTAAAACTCATTTCTTATTAGAAAAATCACACAAGCGCTAAGTGAAGACTTCCCACCTATTCAAGTAGGGTAGATGATGGGAATGAGAAGTTTCAGAGTCATGATGCAGTGGAGGAGAGATGGAGTTTTCCTTATATGCACAGTAGCGTAGCTAAGTCATTTTGCACCCAGGGCCCATACATTTTTGAAACTCCCCCTCCCCCCCAAAAATCCATGGACTCATCATGCAGGCCCACAGGCTATTTGTTTGACACCCCTGGATAAGACACTTGTATTTTGGATTTTTGTGTGTGTGTTTTGGCCATAATGTTTCGTAGAATACAGATATTACACTCCAGATTTTTCCCGGTGAAATTCCACATCCAACGGTATACAGCATGATGGTATTATTCCTTAAAACCATGATTTTAAAAACTGTGATCTTTATAAAAAAGTTTTATTTTCGGTTTTTAGTTTTTTGGGCCATAACGTTTGTTATTATAGAGATATTACACTCCTTTTTTTTCCCATTGAATTCCGGATGAAATTCCGCATCCAACGTTATTCAGCATGATGGTAGTATTTAGTAAGCTTGTGACTTTTGAAATTCAGGGTTCAGTAGTGACCCCCCCCCGAAGATGGCACCTAAGGCACTGCGCCACTCGCCCCATTGGTAGCTATGCCACTGGATATGAAGTTTGTGTGGACATTACCGGACAGAGATACTGCCAGTGTGTCAAATTATGGGGGAAGGGACTTCCTCTGGGTGATGTTGCTCTTTCCTGCTTGGAATCTGTATGTTCTACTACTCTGACTAACAAAGGCTCTCCAAGGACCTAAGAGGGTTCTGTCTTAGCCCTATTATTTGAGAGGTTTAAATAAAAATGTCAGCTCAAACATAACTATAGCCCCTCCCCTTTGCTGTACAAAAGGAACTTTCTACATAGATTACTTGAAACTGCATGTATCCTGCATACTCACTGTTCCATATGACTAGCACATGTTTCTTTTGCAGTCTACATGTGGCATCCTGATGACAACAAAGTAGACGCCTGAGCAGTCATCACATATCATGGTGTTTGTACATTTTTTCTATTTAGAAACGATACTTGCGCAAGAAGATTCTATATGTTTGCAACAGTTCTACACTAGTGCTCTACTAGCCAAAATGCTGCATTACATTTTCAAGTACAGGTTGGGCATCCCTTAATTCTGCAATCCAAAGTATTCCTAAAACCACAACATTTTTGAGTGCTTAAGTGACACCAGAAGTGGCAAAATCCACACCTGATCTCATTGGATAGGTCGCACAAAATGCACAAAATTATCTAAAAATATCGCATAAAATTACCTCCATGGTATGTGTATAAGGTGTATATGAAACAAATAAATTTCAGATTTAGACCTGGGCCCATCCCCAAGTATCTCATTAGTTATATGCAAGTGTTCCCAAATACACTTTCATATCCAATATCTAAATCGCTTCTTATCCCAAGCACTTTGGAAAAGGGATGCCTAATTTGTGTGTCCAAATGTATGTCCTAGTTCCTTTAAAATGTTAAATTTTTTGTCTTGGGCTCTTCTAGAAGCTCAACTTGTGGAAAACTGTATTCAACGGAGAAGGGTGTGGATGTGGAGGGGGGTCAGCGGTGAAAAGGGATTTAAATCCCCTTACTTCTTGCAATGGGTCTCCTTGGACCTGCATTGGCAATTTTACTAACAAAAGTCCAAGGACAGAAAGGGTGCAGGGAGGCTAAGGAAAAGGGGGATAGGTTCCAGCACGCACCATTGCTGCCACATTTACTCCCTCCTGCAGCATCCCTGCCCCAGTCTTCCCCCTTACCACACTGTTTTGCCCCTCCCATCCCTATTCTACCCTCTCCATTCCTCCCACCTTCCTCACTATCTCACCTGTCTCGGTGTGCCTCTCCAGCTCTGGCAACACTTGCAGGAAGTCCCAGGCCTCTCTGCCAGCACCCTGCTTTTCAGCAGCCGCCACCAACGAAACATGTGTTCTGCTGGCAGCTGAAGCCCATAGGATTAGGCTGTAAGTGAAGATGCCAACTCTAATTCTATTCTAGATACAATTCTCTTCTCCCCACCAAAACAATCTATATATATTGTGTTATGAAAACTTAACTAGGCAGAATAACTTTGGCTGATCCTCAGCTACCATATTAAGTTTCTTATGGTACAATCCTTGTTTCAAGATTGCCAAAAATAATTCATTGTAGTTTGAACAGCCTCATTCAAAGATCTAAGAACAGATGTGCCATCTTCATGGTTGCCAGCCATTTAGAAACTCCTGAGCCAAGCAGTTCAAATTCAACGAATTCAAAAATGGGAGTAGGAAGCTGTCTTTCTAAGGCTATTGGTCATCTAGCTCAGCACTGCTGACACAGACTAGCAGTGGCTCTCCAAGGTTTCAGACAGGAATCTTTCTGTGTCCTATCTGGAGATGCCTGAAACTGATCATGGGTCCTGCCACTGAACTATTAAGTTCTTTTGATTTTTAAAAAATAAAGAATTTGTATTCATTTTGTACTGAGTTCGATAGCCATTCTTCAATAACATTTTTTTCTCATTCTCAATTTACATTTTACAATGAATGCTCATTTTTGATAATTTGTTCACAATTAATTAACCATAAAGCTATTAATTAGCAAATCAAACAAGCAAAAACAACAGCAGAAATATTTTTAAGAGCTAGAACTTTAAAAAAATACATTTTTGCTTAGTTTTTGCTTCTTTCTTACTAAAAGAAAAATAATTCTCTGCTTTTTCAAGTGTGAATGCCAGGGCTGTGGACTTGAGTTGCGAGACTTGGTCGTGAAAATGCAGTTTTTTTGCAACTCTTATTGCACTTGAGTCATTTTATCACCAAGTTCTATGAAAAACTCAGTTTGGAGAATGTCTTCCACAAGTATTAAGGACACAGGATAGGTCCTGTTGTCTACTGAATCAGGCAAACCTCTTGTAGCAGTTTTTGGTATTTGAGATGGCCATTCATAAAGTCTTCTAGTGAACAGGTCCTCTGCAAAGTAGTAATATGTCAACAATTTAGAAAAAGTTCAAGTGGGAAGTTACAAAAATAAGACCTTTGTCTTGCTAAATGGAAAGCATAAAAACAGCAATCACATTTAAGACATAGGGAAAAAAATCATGGCTTATTCTTTTCAAATACTTTTAAAAAGAATGATAAATCAGTCATTTTAAAAAGAACGATAAATCAACCGTTCTTTGTGACTATCCAAAGCAAGCAGATAAAAGATGAAATCATGCAAAATAAGTAGTTTAAAATTGAGGAAATTTTTTTTGCCTGTTGTAAAATAAAAGATACTGGAGATATAAAGTGGGAGATATAATGCAAATTGCAACCACATGCACCCTTACATGATATAAAATACATCAGCAGGATTTTTCTTTTGAATAGCACAGCTCCATGCCATAGCACAAGTTTTCGCATATCTATCCAGGTTCAAAAGTGGCTTAAATTATAGGCTGTTGTTTTAAAAGTCCAAGCCCACAACTTCTTGGGTACACAGAACTAGTTGTGCAATTCTTTGAATTTGCACCCATGTTAACCATAACTGGACTCTCTTAAGAGCAAGCAGATGGAGAATATGTGATGATGCCTCCAAGGTTCAGCTCTGCAGTCATTAGGGAGGACATAACAAGCAGCTGTTACTCAGACACTTGGGGTCACAATAACTTCTGATAAACTTCCACTGCAATACGATTCCCAAGAATACAGCCCCGAAGTTGTTGAAAGAACATGATCAAAAGAGAGTTCAGAACATTAAAGGAAACCATGCCTAGTGATGTCACCACTTGGGTGGCATACCACCTTCACTTCACCCCACCCCACCACACTCAGTCTCATATTAGGTAGAACTTGGCTTTAAAAATGTTCAAAATGCATTCTGTCATATGAAGCTATTTTCTTAATAAAAATGAACTGTTTGTTCTAACATCTTCAAAAGAGGAAATTAACATTTGAGGGCACACCCATTTCTGTGGTAGCACAATTTGCATTTCCTTATTACTCACAAGCACAGAGCAACACAGAAAATGGTGGCATTCAGTATAAGAAACCATGTGAAAGCCAGATGACAACATTATATCCCAGTAAGCAGGAGCAACATCACACGTGAATATTTTAAGCTTATAAGAACTGTTCACAATCAGTTCTCAAAAGGATTAGAGGAGCTGAACAGACCCATTACTTTAGAGCAGGTTCTAAATATCCTCCTCCGCCCTTCACACAAAGCAAGTTTAGTTATCTGATTTGGGGCTGCATATGGAAGTCCATTACTGTGGTTGCAAGTGTCTTTCATGCAGTCCCAGAATGCTGCACTTAAAGCTTTTTAATGTCCAAGGCCTGGATGGAGAACTACTCCTAAAACATTCTCTTAAAAGCCCGTCAGAGCCGGCATCAGGATTACTTCTGGCAGAGCACACACTTTGCTTGCCGAAGATAGGAGGCACAACCCCTGGCATTCCCACTTCCAGGGAGTAGAGCTGCGCCTGCCCTTAAAGTAGGTCTCATTTTCCCCACATAAAGAAAAAAATCCCTCCTCCATCACAGCATTGTTCGCAACCTTGACACGTACCAAGGTTAGGGGATGGTCCCAAAGACATCTCCTGACACCATGGGGAGTTGCTCTAGGATGGAGGACTAGGCCAATGGTATTCAACATTTTTGTGCCACAACCCCAATATATAAATACAAAGACTGGGGACCTGACTGTCGATCCCGTTCCCTCCTAGAACCCTATTCACCCATTCCACCACTTGTTACCACCCATGCCCTGTTCCCAACACTGCTCACAGTAACTAAATATTCTTGTTCAAGAAAGCAGAAAAAGTTACCATGAAGCCTAACAGTAGTAAAAGCTTTTTTGGTACAATTGCTAAGCACCTGAGCTGAAGGGGTACGTCAGATGCTTCCCCCTTTACCTGGTGGTGGTCTAGTCCAGTGGTCTTCAACCTTTTTCATTCCTGTAAGTTGCCGCGACCCCACAGGCTTGGCAACCCCATTGGGATCCCACCGCCAAGGTTGAAGAACACGAAACTAGACAGATGCATAGCCTGACCCAGTTTATGGCACTTTGGTTTTGGAGATTAGGAATCAAAGTTGTGATTGTTAGTCTCATGGCCTTTAAGAGACTGTCATCATGTTGTTTTGGGGGTGGCCAGACATACATGCCTGGGCACAGGGCAAATGTCAGGATGGCAAAGCACACAGGCTAGACTCAGGTCCTCTTGATACAAAGTTCTCAAGTCTCACATGCAGATTCCAAAGTAAAGGGCAACATTTCCTTGCTCAGTTCATCCCCTGCTTGTTTATAAGAGGAAGCCACCAGGAAATATCCAAGTGGCTGTACTATCTGCATGAGGGACATTGGCTGGGAGTTTCATGCCCTCAAGGCAAAAAAAAAAAGAAAAAAGAAAAAGCCCTTTGGACTTCTTTCTGCACCACAGATCCTTGTCTACTCTACATGTAGAGCCCCATCATAAACTAATCTGGCGTCCTGGCTCTTTTGAACAATAGAACGTTCCCATCAGGCTTAATGCAATGTCTTCTCAGCCCTTTTTATTGCCTAGAGCCAGCAAAAGAACCTTGAGGACCTGTCCAGGCTGGACTTACGATCACCTGCTGAAGCTCGCTGTCACACGGCCAGAGGAGAGAACCACACTGTGAAGGCTACATCTGGGACTGAGGATTCGTGAATCGCAGAATACTCTATATTTAAAAAACCCCATTGAAAAAATGGTGGTTTAGACTAGCCTGTCCATATAAGCCACCTTGGGCATTTGCTTCGGCATGGGAAAGGTGGGATATACATTCTTCAAAATTAAAAAAAAATAGAGCAGGGCGTCTCTAAACTATAGCCTGGGGGCTACATCCAGACCACCACAAGATTTTATCCGGCCTGCAGCAACTTAAAATATCTGTCATTTTTACTCATGATTAAATGATTATAATTTATAATAGGGACGGGCTTCACTTGAACCAAAATGGAACCAGGCTGCTGGCGCTTAATATTAAAAAGGTGGCAGAGCAGCTTTTAAACTGATCCCTGGGGGAAAGCCGACAGGAGCCGAGTGGCGTCCGGTTCGGAACTCCTCATCCCTACGGGAAGAGGAGGGTGGAGGAGTACCAAAGAGCAATGGAGGAGTAGGAATTAGAACGTCAAACCTGAGTGTAAGTGATAGTTTGTCCAGTACAAAGAGAGGAGGGGGAAAGGGATCAAAAAACAGTCCCTCGTTAGAGAACCCCATATATAGGTGTTATTATGCGAATGCCCGAAGTGTCCGAGCAAAGATGGGGGAACTGGAATGTTTGGTGGCTAGGGAAAACATTGATATAGTAGGTATAACGGAAACCTGGTGGAATGCAGAGAATCAGTGGGATACTGCAATTCCAGGCTATAAACTCTATAGGAGGGACAGGGAAGGGCGTGTTGGCGGAGGGGTGGCCATCTATATCAAAGAAGGGATAGAATCCAGCAGAGTAGAAACTGAAGGTGGGCCGGACTCCTCCGTGGAGTCACTGTGGGTTAAACTACCAGGCCGTAAGAGCAATGTAATAGTGGGGGTGTGCTATCGTCCTCCCGACCAAAAACTTGAAGGTGACCTTGAAATGAGGGAACAAATCAGGGCAGTGACCAAGAGAGACAGGATTGTAATCATGGGGGACTTCAATTATCCTCATATTGACTGGGTCAACTGCTGCTCTGGTCAAGAAAGAGAGACCGGATTCCTTGATGTGTTGAATGACTGTGCCTTAGAGCAGCTAGTCATGGAGCCGACCAGAGGACAGGCGACTCTGGATTTAATATTGTGTGGCACTCAGGACTTAGTGAGGGATGTATGTGTTACTGAGCCATTGGGGAACAGTGACCATGCTGCGATTGGTTTTGCCATGCATGTCCAGGAAAGAGTGCAGAGCAAATCTGACACAAGAACCCTGGACTTTCGAAGGGCAGATTTCCCTCAGATGAGGAGGCTAGTTAGGAAGAAATTGAAAGGGAAGGTAAAAAGAGTCCAATCCCTCCAGGCTGCGTGGAGGCTGTTTAAAGTGACAGTAGTAGACGCCCAGCGGGAGTGTATACCGCAAAGAAAGAAGGGTTCAACAAGGTCCAGGAGGGTACCTGCATGGCTGACAAACGAAGTTAGAGAAGCTGTAAAGAGCAAGGAAGCTTCTTTCCGTCAATGGAAGTCTTGCCCCAGTGAGGAGAATAAAAAGGAACATAAACTCTGGCAAAAGACAAGTAAGAAGGTGATACGGGAGGCCAAGAAAGCGTTTGAGGAACGCATGGCTAGCAACATAAAGGGGAATAATAAAAGCTTCTTCAAATATGTTAGAAGCAGGAAACCTGCCAGAGAGGCGGTTGGCCCGCTGGATGGTGAGGGAGGGAAAGATGAGATAAAAGGGGACTTGGAGATTGCAGAGAAATTAAATGAATTCTTTGCGTCCGTCTTCACAGCAGAAGAACTTGGGCAGATACCACAGCCCGAACAGCCCTTCCTAACTAAGGAATTAAAGCAGATAATGGTGAATAAGGAAGATGTTTTAGATCAAATTGATAAACTACATATAAATAAGTCACCAGGCCCAGATGGTATACATCCAAGAGTTATTAAGGAACTAAAGAACGAAGTTGCTGACCTCTTAACTAGAGTATGCAACTTGTCCCTTCAAACGGCCACGGTGCCAGAGGATTGGAGGATAGCCAATGTCACGCCAATCTTTAAAAAAGGGAGAAGGGGGGACCCTGGAAACTACAGGCCGGTCAGCCTAACGTCTGTTCCGGGTAAGATGGTGGAAAGCCTTATCAAAGATAAAATCCTAAAACACATAGAGGAACAAGTACTGCTAAAAGAAAGTCAGCATGGCTTCTGTAAGGGTAAGTCTTGCCTCACAAACCTTTTGGAATTCTTTGAAAAGGTCAACAGGCACGTGGATGTGGGTGAACCTGTGGATATCATATACCTGGATTTTTAGAAGGCGTTTGACACGGTCCCCCACCAAAGGCTGCTGAAGAAACTTCACAGTCAGGGAATAAGAGGGCAGGTCCTCTTATGGATCCAGAATTGGTTGAGGGCCAGGAAACAGAGAGTGGGGGTAAATGGGCAATTTTCAGAATGGAGGGAGGTGAAAAGCGGAGTGCCCCAGGGATCTGTCTTGGGGCCCGTGCTTTTCAACTTATTCATAAATGACTTAGAGACAGGGATAAGCAGCGAGGTGGCCAAGTTTGCAGATGACACAAAACTTTTCCAGGTGGTGAAAACCAGAGAGGATTGTGAAGAGCTCCAGAAGGATCTCTCCAAGTTGGGGGAATGGGCAGCCAAATGGCAGATGCGTTTCAACGTAAACAAATGTAAAGTGATGCACATTGGGGCCAAAAACCAAAACTTTACCTATAGGCTAATGGGTTCTGAGCTGTCTGTGACAGCTCAGGAGAGAGATCTTGGGGTGCTGGTGGACAATTCCATGAAGGTATCGACCCAGTGTGCGGCAGCAATTAAGAAAGCCAATTCCATGCTCGGGGTAATTAAAAAAGGGGTTGAGAATAAAACAGCCAATATTATCATGCCATTGTACAAAGCAATGGTAAGGCCGCACCTGGAATATTGTGTCCAGTTCTGGTCGCTGCATCTCAAAAAGGACATAGTGGAGTTGGAAAAGGTGCAGAAGAGAGCGACAAAAATGATTACGGGGCTGGGGCACCTCCCTTATGAAGAAAGACTGCAGCGTTTGGGGCTCTTCAGTCTAGAAAAAAGGCGCCTGAGGGGGGACATGATTGAGACATACAAAATTATGCATGGAAGGGATAGAGTCGATAAAGGGATGTTCTTTTCCCTCTCTCACAACACCAGAACCAGGGGGCATCCACTAAAACTGAGGGTTGGGAGAGTTAAAACAGATAAAAGGAAGTACTTTTTTACCCAGCGGGTAGTTAATCTGTGGAACTCCTTGCCACAGGAGGTGGTGATGGCATCTGGTCTTGATGTCTTTAAGAGAGGATTAGACCGATTTCTGGAGGAAAGATCCATTGTGGGCTATAGGCAATGATGGATTGTGCAACCTCCTTACAAAGGTGGTGGGCTACAGGTACCGGGTGTAAGGGAGTGGCAACAGGATGCAAGCATCTTGTTGTCTCCTGCCTCCCTGGGGCACCTGGGGTGGGCCGCTGTGAGATTCAGGAAGCTGGACTAGATGGGCCCTTGGCCTGATCCAGCATGGCTCTTCTTATGTTCTTAATCATGCTGATTACAAAAAGATCCAAATACAGCTTTATTCATTTAAATTTCATTCATTCATAAAACTTTTTTTTCAGCCCACAAAAGTCTGTAAAATGTGGCCATTGTACTGGATCTACAGTCAAAGGAGCAAAAGCACCCCCTATAAAACAGATCAGGTGTTTAGTCCGGTTAATGCAGACTACGCAGAAGTAAACATTTAAGTATAAACTACTTTGAGCATAAACTGAAGTCCTGACTGGCAAGAAACATCCAACACATGTTTGGTGATTAGATAGCCAAGACATTTAACAAGTTAGATAAATTAAGTATGTGGGAGTTTTCTATTTGGAAGCCTATAGCAGGAGTATCCAAATGTAAGCTGTTAAACTGGCAGTCCAGGAGGAAAGCTGGTCGTTGTGCCAGAAAGTAGTTAGAGCAGCTTAGTCTTTGCCTTAGTAAGGAATTGCTGAGATTGAGGACGTAGACCAACAGTTTTATATGGCTAGGTAAAACCCTACTGGACCCCTTGAATCACCTGATCCACCTGAGCATGTGGGTACAATATCATATTATACAATATCATAAAAAAGCCCATCATGGGCTACAGGCCATGATGGGTGGTGCAAACTCCTTATGTTAGAAGTAGGCTACCTCAGAATGCCAGGTGCAAAGGAAGCACTTGTTGTCTTGTGTGCTCCCTGGGGCACCTGGTGGGCCACTGTGAGATACAGAAAGCTGGACTAGATGGGTCTGGCTTGCTCCAGCTTGGCTCTTCTTATGTTCTCATATTAAGGATATTTATATACCACTTTTCAACAGAGTAGTTCACAAGTGGTTTTCATAGAAATAAATCAATAAATGGTTCCCTGTTCACACACTAAAAAAAATAAATACATATGAGACACCAGCAACAGCCACTGGAAAAGATGCCATACTGGGGTGAAGAGGGACAATACCAGCATCTGGACACTCATAGCAGTGACAATGAAAAACAGCAGAGAAGAGGCAAGCAGCTCCATTCTCTGGCCTTGGTGTCAAAGAGAGAAAGACGTCAAGTTCTGTTTCCAGAGTTTCAGATTTGTGGTGCCTTACCAGCCAAGATGAAACCAAGTAGGAAAGCACAGGCAGCTTTACTTTTCAATATTCTTCCCTCTCTTAGGTAGCTTTTTGTATATGACCTACTTTTAAATTTTGTCTAGGTTGGAGATGGTTTGATTTCTGAAACTTTTTCCTTATCCCCTGCTAACTGGGCAAAAGGCACTTTTCCAAGTGGTGTTCCTCTTATATTTAGCAGGGGGAGAGTAACAGTCCCTCTTTACTGCAGCACAGTGTCTTTTCTAGTGGCTGCTGCTGCTCATGGTCTGCGTTTTTTTTAGCCTTTTTGGGACAGGGAGCCATTTAACATTATTTTTTGCCTGTAAACTGCTGTATTGGAAAAGGCAGAAGATACTCCCAGGAGTTAGGGAATGGTATCAGCTATGGCCCCTTGTCCATATCAGCCAGGGATTACAGGCTTAACCCCAAGGCCATTGCCTGCAGCAGGAAAACAGCTGCAGCCTAGGCAGGCTGATGAAGGCCCTAGCTATAAAGGGAGATTAGCACAGGTAAGGTGGAAAAGGGTGTGGCTGATGAGCTAGAGTCTGCCCAGCATCAGACACCGATTGGTCTGCCTCAGCATAAAGTTGGAGGCAGGAGCTGCAGTAAATTAACACCGGGTAGGTGTTGGATGGACGGATTGTTAAAGGAAGGGTGATGAGCACCAGATAGGTGACGGACGGACGGACGGACCGATGGACGGCTGGGAAGAAGAGGTGGGCCAAGAGGGTGTTTGGCCAGTGATGAGGACAGCCTGGAGGAGACTGGCCAACCAGTGAATCCAAGCAAGGCTGCTAGAAGAGAGGAAGACCAGTGGGTAAGGAACCCCCCTCCCTCTTGCCTACCTCTAAAGCTGCTTAAAGGAGAAACCAGTTAGCCTAGTGTGGGCATTACGGCCCTCAGGGAGGCCCAGCAGGGAGTTTTTGGCAGAACAACCGCTTTGTGAACTTTTTGTTGAAAAGCTGTATATAAATTTTAAAATCAGCTGCTTCTAAAATCTCTTAATAGCTAAAGAGAGAGTAAGCCATGACCACCCCATCTGTGAACTTCATCACAGAAAAACCACCCACCTAGAATGCTGGCAAGAGAAGCATCACTCCCCTGCTGACATGGGAAACCCACCAACACCAGCAGTGGTGGGGTGCAGCATAGAGCACTTTGCCCAGGACCCCTTCAAACCTGGAACTTGTCTAGGGAATAATGGTGTTACATGTATGGTTGTCATTCTACTGCTATAGTCTACCTGAGAAGTTATTAACAACCTTAGCAGTTCAGGTGTTAGAATTATGCTGCCTTTACACACACACACACACACACACACACACACACACACACACACACACA
>JAJKFI010039727.1:0-17511 GCA_029204185.1 Lerista edwardsae | reverse complement strand
ATGAATGCTACTGTCACCTGCAATGTGCTGGATCTGGGCTGGGTGGGTGGGTGTTCCTGGGAAGGGGAGGGCGGATAGGGGAACTGGTGGCAACCTTCACTGCTGGATCCCAATCTCCGTGAATGGAAGCCCTTGCCTCTGAGGCGGCTAAATATCCGGCACAGAAGCAAGTAGATCTATTGCCCTGACTGAGCCCTTACCACAGGTGAAGGGAACGAACATCCCCTCCTACTGTGGAGCCTCCTGTGGCTGCAAGGCTGGTAGCCAAGCAGCTCAGGATTGGGCGGCCACACTGCTGCACCCTTAACACATTTATCTGTTCAGCGGTCAGCGACCCCAGCCCTCAGGAGCAGAGAGTAAACACAACCCAACAAGAGACACAACCCAACAAGACAATAAGAGGTTGGAATAAGCTTCAGGGTAAATGGAGGGCTACCTATTGGGAAAAAGCACTATAAAAGATCTTGTCAAAGAGCTATGTTACAGCACCCCAAATTCTTGGTAAAATAATTCATATTAAAAGACTCTATACTTGCCTTGGAACTTATAAAAAGATGGGTGAGCTCTCCAAAATGTACCTTGAAATAATTTAAAAATCATCTGAGAAAACCTCTCTGGGGAACATGAAGTTCTATCGATTTAAACAACATCTTAGAATCGATCCATGAGATTCAAGGTAGCTACAGAATCGTATGGAAAGCCATTATCAAAGATAAAATGCAGAAGGAAATGGAATGTTATCCTGTGATAATTGGATAACTGTGATAACACATGATTCCTGTGACTGAATCTGAAACAGTAGATGGGGAATTATACAGTGTACTAAAACTCATTTCTTATTAGAAAAATCACACAAGCGCTAAGTGAAGACTTCCCACCTATTCAAGTAGGGTAGATGATGGGAATGAGAAGTTTCAGAGTCATGATGCAGTGGAGGAGAGATGGAGTTTTCCTTATATGCACAGTAGCGTAGCTAAGTCATTTTGCACCCAGGGCCCATACATTTTTGAAACTCCCCCTCCCCCCCCAAAAATCCATGGACTCATCATGCAGGCCCACAGGCTATTTGTTTGACACCCCTGGATAAGACACTTGTATTTTGGATTTTTGTGTGTGTGTTTTGGCCATAATGTTTCGTAGAATACAGATATTACACTCCAGATTTTTCCCGGTGAAATTCCACATCCAACGGTATACAGCATGATGGTATTATTCCTTAAAACCATGATTTTAAAAACTGTGATCTTTATAAAAAAGTTTTATTTTCGGTTTTTAGTTTTTTGGGCCATAACGTTTGTTATTATAGAGATATTACACTCCTTTTTTTTCCCATTGAATTCCGGATGAAATTCCGCATCCAACGTTATTCAGCATGATGGTAGTATTTAGTAAGCTTGTGACTTTTGAAATTCAGGGTTCAGTAGTGACCCCCCCCCGAAGATGGCACCTAAGGCACTGCGCCACTCGCCCCATTGGTAGCTATGCCACTGGATATGAAGTTTGTGTGGACATTACCGGACAGAGATACTGCCAGTGTGTCAAATTATGGGGGAAGGGACTTCCTCTGGGTGATGTTGCTCTTTCCTGCTTGGAATCTGTATGTTCTACTACTCTGACTAACAAAGGCTCTCCAAGGACCTAAGAGGGTTCTGTCTTAGCCCTATTATTTGAGAGGTTTAAATAAAAATGTCAGCTCAAACATAACTATAGCCCCTCCCCTTTGCTGTACAAAAGGAACTTTCTACATAGATTACTTGAAACTGCATGTATCCTGCATACTCACTGTTCCATATGACTAGCACATGTTTCTTTTGCAGTCTACATGTGGCATCCTGATGACAACAAAGTAGACGCCTGAGCAGTCATCACATATCATGGTGTTTGTACATTTTTTCTATTTAGAAACGATACTTGCGCAAGAAGATTCTATATGTTTGCAACAGTTCTACACTAGTGCTCTACTAGCCAAAATGCTGCATTACATTTTCAAGTACAGGTTGGGCATCCCTTAATTCTGCAATCCAAAGTATTCCTAAAACCACAACATTTTTGAGTGCTTAAGTGACACCAGAAGTGGCAAAATCCACACCTGATCTCATTGGATAGGTCGCACAAAATGCACAAAATTATCTAAAAATATCGCATAAAATTACCTCCATGGTATGTGTATAAGGTGTATATGAAACAAATAAATTTCAGATTTAGACCTGGGCCCATCCCCAAGTATCTCATTAGTTATATGCAAGTGTTCCCAAATACACTTTCATATCCAATATCTAAATCGCTTCTTATCCCAAGCACTTTGGAAAAGGGATGCCTAATTTGTGTGTCCAAATGTATGTCCTAGTTCCTTTAAAATGTTAAATTTTTTGTCTTGGGCTCTTCTAGAAGCTCAACTTGTGGAAAACTGTATTCAACGGAGAAGGGTGTGGATGTGGAGGGGGGTCAGCGGTGAAAAGGGATTTAAATCCCCTTACTTCTTGCAATGGGTCTCCTTGGACCTGCATTGGCAATTTTACTAACAAAAGTCCAAGGACAGAAAGGGTGCAGGGAGGCTAAGGAAAAGGGGGATAGGTTCCAGCACGCACCATTGCTGCCACATTTACTCCCTCCTGCAGCATCCCTGCCCCAGTCTTCCCCCTTACCACACTGTTTTGCCCCTCCCATCCCTATTCTACCCTCTCCATTCCTCCCACCTTCCTCACTATCTCACCTGTCTCGGTGTGCCTCTCCAGCTCTGGCAACACTTGCAGGAAGTCCCAGGCCTCTCTGCCAGCACCCTGCTTTTCAGCAGCCGCCACCAACGAAACATGTGTTCTGCTGGCAGCTGAAGCCCATAGGATTAGGCTGTAAGTGAAGATGCCAACTCTAATTCTATTCTAGATACAATTCTCTTCTCCCCACCAAAACAATCTATATATATTGTGTTATGAAAACTTAACTAGGCAGAATAACTTTGGCTGATCCTCAGCTACCATATTAAGTTTCTTATGGTACAATCCTTGTTTCAAGATTGCCAAAAATAATTCATTGTAGTTTGAACAGCCTCATTCAAAGATCTAAGAACAGATGTGCCATCTTCATGGTTGCCAGCCATTTAGAAACTCCTGAGCCAAGCAGTTCAAATTCAACGAATTCAAAAATGGGAGTAGGAAGCTGTCTTTCTAAGGCTATTGGTCATCTAGCTCAGCACTGCTGACACAGACTAGCAGTGGCTCTCCAAGGTTTCAGACAGGAATCTTTCTGTGTCCTATCTGGAGATGCCTGAAACTGATCATGGGTCCTGCCACTGAACTATTAAGTTCTTTTGATTTTTAAAAAATAAAGAATTTGTATTCATTTTGTACTGAGTTCGATAGCCATTCTTCAATAACATTTTTTTCTCATTCTCAATTTACATTTTACAATGAATGCTCATTTTTGATAATTTGTTCACAATTAATTAACCATAAAGCTATTAATTAGCAAATCAAACAAGCAAAAACAACAGCAGAAATATTTTTAAGAGCTAGAACTTTAAAAAAATACATTTTTGCTTAGTTTTTGCTTCTTTCTTACTAAAAGAAAAATAATTCTCTGCTTTTTCAAGTGTGAATGCCAGGGCTGTGGACTTGAGTTGCGAGACTTGGTCGTGAAAATGCAGTTTTTTTGCAACTCTTATTGCACTTGAGTCATTTTATCACCAAGTTCTATGAAAAACTCAGTTTGGAGAATGTCTTCCACAAGTATTAAGGACACAGGATAGGTCCTGTTGTCTACTGAATCAGGCAAACCTCTTGTAGCAGTTTTTGGTATTTGAGATGGCCATTCATAAAGTCTTCTAGTGAACAGGTCCTCTGCAAAGTAGTAATATGTCAACAATTTAGAAAAAGTTCAAGTGGGAAGTTACAAAAATAAGACCTTTGTCTTGCTAAATGGAAAGCATAAAAACAGCAATCACATTTAAGACATAGGGAAAAAAATCATGGCTTATTCTTTTCAAATACTTTTAAAAAGAATGATAAATCAGTCATTTTAAAAAGAACGATAAATCAACCGTTCTTTGTGACTATCCAAAGCAAGCAGATAAAAGATGAAATCATGCAAAATAAGTAGTTTAAAATTGAGGAAATTTTTTTTGCCTGTTGTAAAATAAAAGATACTGGAGATATAAAGTGGGAGATATAATGCAAATTGCAACCACATGCACCCTTACATGATATAAAATACATCAGCAGGATTTTTCTTTTGAATAGCACAGCTCCATGCCATAGCACAAGTTTTCGCATATCTATCCAGGTTCAAAAGTGGCTTAAATTATAGGCTGTTGTTTTAAAAGTCCAAGCCCACAACTTCTTGGGTACACAGAACTAGTTGTGCAATTCTTTGAATTTGCACCCATGTTAACCATAACTGGACTCTCTTAAGAGCAAGCAGATGGAGAATATGTGATGATGCCTCCAAGGTTCAGCTCTGCAGTCATTAGGGAGGACATAACAAGCAGCTGTTACTCAGACACTTGGGGTCACAATAACTTCTGATAAACTTCCACTGCAATACGATTCCCAAGAATACAGCCCCGAAGTTGTTGAAAGAACATGATCAAAAGAGAGTTCAGAACATTAAAGGAAACCATGCCTAGTGATGTCACCACTTGGGTGGCATACCACCTTCACTTCACCCCACCCCACCACACTCAGTCTCATATTAGGTAGAACTTGGCTTTAAAAATGTTCAAAATGCATTCTGTCATATGAAGCTATTTTCTTAATAAAAATGAACTGTTTGTTCTAACATCTTCAAAAGAGGAAATTAACATTTGAGGGCACACCCATTTCTGTGGTAGCACAATTTGCATTTCCTTATTACTCACAAGCACAGAGCAACACAGAAAATGGTGGCATTCAGTATAAGAAACCATGTGAAAGCCAGATGACAACATTATATCCCAGTAAGCAGGAGCAACATCACACGTGAATATTTTAAGCTTATAAGAACTGTTCACAATCAGTTCTCAAAAGGATTAGAGGAGCTGAACAGACCCATTACTTTAGAGCAGGTTCTAAATATCCTCCTCCGCCCTTCACACAAAGCAAGTTTAGTTATCTGATTTGGGGCTGCATATGGAAGTCCATTACTGTGGTTGCAAGTGTCTTTCATGCAGTCCCAGAATGCTGCACTTAAAGCTTTTTAATGTCCAAGGCCTGGATGGAGAACTACTCCTAAAACATTCTCTTAAAAGCCCGTCAGAGCCGGCATCAGGATTACTTCTGGCAGAGCACACACTTTGCTTGCCGAAGATAGGAGGCACAACCCCTGGCATTCCCACTTCCAGGGAGTAGAGCTGCGCCTGCCCTTAAAGTAGGTCTCATTTTCCCCACATAAAGAAAAAAATCCCTCCTCCATCACAGCATTGTTCGCAACCTTGACACGTACCAAGGTTAGGGGATGGTCCCAAAGACATCTCCTGACACCATGGGGAGTTGCTCTAGGATGGAGGACTAGGCCAATGGTATTCAACATTTTTGTGCCACAACCCCAATATATAAATACAAAGACTGGGGACCTGACTGTCGATCCCGTTCCCTCCTAGAACCCTATTCACCCATTCCACCACTTGTTACCACCCATGCCCTGTTCCCAACACTGCTCACAGTAACTAAATATTCTTGTTCAAGAAAGCAGAAAAAGTTACCATGAAGCCTAACAGTAGTAAAAGCTTTTTTGGTACAATTGCTAAGCACCTGAGCTGAAGGGGTACGTCAGATGCTTCCCCCTTTACCTGGTGGTGGTCTAGTCCAGTGGTCTTCAACCTTTTTCATTCCTGTAAGTTGCCGCGACCCCACAGGCTTGGCAACCCCATTGGGATCCCACCGCCAAGGTTGAAGAACACGAAACTAGACAGATGCATAGCCTGACCCAGTTTATGGCACTTTGGTTTTGGAGATTAGGAATCAAAGTTGTGATTGTTAGTCTCATGGCCTTTAAGAGACTGTCATCATGTTGTTTTGGGGGTGGCCAGACATACATGCCTGGGCACAGGGCAAATGTCAGGATGGCAAAGCACACAGGCTAGACTCAGGTCCTCTTGATACAAAGTTCTCAAGTCTCACATGCAGATTCCAAAGTAAAGGGCAACATTTCCTTGCTCAGTTCATCCCCTGCTTGTTTATAAGAGGAAGCCACCAGGAAATATCCAAGTGGCTGTACTATCTGCATGAGGGACATTGGCTGGGAGTTTCATGCCCTCAAGGCAAAAAAAAAAAGAAAAAAGAAAAAGCCCTTTGGACTTCTTTCTGCACCACAGATCCTTGTCTACTCTACATGTAGAGCCCCATCATAAACTAATCTGGCGTCCTGGCTCTTTTGAACAATAGAACGTTCCCATCAGGCTTAATGCAATGTCTTCTCAGCCCTTTTTATTGCCTAGAGCCAGCAAAAGAACCTTGAGGACCTGTCCAGGCTGGACTTACGATCACCTGCTGAAGCTCGCTGTCACACGGCCAGAGGAGAGAACCACACTGTGAAGGCTACATCTGGGACTGAGGATTCGTGAATCGCAGAATACTCTATATTTAAAAAACCCCATTGAAAAAATGGTGGTTTAGACTAGCCTGTCCATATAAGCCACCTTGGGCATTTGCTTCGGCATGGGAAAGGTGGGATATACATTCTTCAAAATTAAAAAAAAATAGAGCAGGGCGTCTCTAAACTATAGCCTGGGGGCTACATCCAGACCACCACAAGATTTTATCCGGCCTGCAGCAACTTAAAATATCTGTCATTTTTACTCATGATTAAATGATTATAATTTATAATAGGGACGGGCTTCACTTGAACCAAAATGGAACCAGGCTGCTGGCGCTTAATATTAAAAAGGTGGCAGAGCAGCTTTTAAACTGATCCCTGGGGGAAAGCCGACAGGAGCCGAGTGGCGTCCGGTTCGGAACTCCTCATCCCTACGGGAAGAGGAGGGTGGAGGAGTACCAAAGAGCAATGGAGGAGTAGGAATTAGAACGTCAAACCTGAGTGTAAGTGATAGTTTGTCCAGTACAAAGAGAGGAGGGGGAAAGGGATCAAAAAACAGTCCCTCGTTAGAGAACCCCATATATAGGTGTTATTATGCGAATGCCCGAAGTGTCCGAGCAAAGATGGGGGAACTGGAATGTTTGGTGGCTAGGGAAAACGTTGATATAGTAGGTATAACGGAAACCTGGTGGAATGCAGAGAATCAGTGGGATACTGCAATTCCAGGCTATAAACTCTATAGGAGGGACAGGGAAGGGCGTGTTGGCGGAGGGGTGGCCATCTATATCAAAGAAGGGATAGAATCCAGCAGAGTAGAAACTGAAGGTGGGCCGGACTCCTCCGTGGAGTCACTGTGGGTTAAACTACCAGGCCGTAAGAGCAATGTAATAGTGGGGGTGTGCTATCGTCCTCCCGACCAAAAACTTGAAGGTGACCTTGAAATGAGGGAACAAATCAGGGCAGTGACCAAGAGAGACAGGATTGTAATCATGGGGGACTTCAATTATCCTCATATTGACTGGGTCAACTGCTGCTCTGGTCAAGAAAGAGAGACCGGATTCCTTGATGTGTTGAATGACTGTGCCTTAGAGCAGCTAGTCATGGAGCCGACCAGAGGACAGGCGACTCTGGATTTAATATTGTGTGGCACTCGGGACTTAGTGAGGGATGTATGTGTTACTGAGCCATTGGGGAACAGTGACCATGCTGCGATTGGTTTTGCCATGCATGTCCAGGAAAGAGTGCAGAGCAAATCTGACACAAGAACCCTGGACTTTCGAAGGGCAGATTTCCCTCAGATGAGGAGGCTAGTTAGGAAGAAATTGAAAGGGAAGGTAAAAAGAGTCCAATCCCTCCAGGCTGCGTGGAGGCTGTTTAAAGTGACAGTAGTAGACGCCCAGCGGGAGTGTATACCGCAAAGAAAGAAGGGTTCAACAAGGTCCAGGAGGGTACCTGCATGGCTGACAAACGAAGTTAGAGAAGCTGTAAAGAGCAAGGAAGCTTCTTTCCGTCAATGGAAGTCTTGCCCCAGTGAGGAGAATAAAAAGGAACATAAACTCTGGCAAAAGACAAGTAAGAAGGTGATACGGGAGGCCAAGAAAGCGTTTGAGGAACGCATGGCTAGCAACATAAAGGGGAATAATAAAAGCTTCTTCAAATATGTTAGAAGCAGGAAACCTGCCAGAGAGGCGGTTGGCCCGCTGGATGGTGAGGGAGGGAAAGATGAGATAAAAGGGGACTTGGAGATTGCAGAGAAATTAAATGAATTCTTTGCGTCCGTCTTCACAGCAGAAGAACTTGGGCAGATACCACAGCCCGAACAGCCCTTCCTAACTAAGGAATTAAAGCAGATAATGGTGAATAAGGAAGATGTTTTAGATCAAATTGATAAACTACATATAAATAAGTCACCAGGCCCAGATGGTATACATCCAAGAGTTATTAAGGAACTAAAGAACGAAGTTGCTGACCTCTTAACTAGAGTATGCAACTTGTCCCTTCAAACGGCCACGGTGCCAGAGGATTGGAGGATAGCCAATGTCACGCCAATCTTTAAAAAAGGGAGAAGGGGGGACCCTGGAAACTACAGGCCGGTCAGCCTAACGTCTGTTCCGGGTAAGATGGTGGAAAGCCTTATCAAAGATAAAATCCTAAAACACATAGAGGAACAAGTACTGCTAAAAGAAAGTCAGCATGGCTTCTGTAAGGGTAAGTCTTGCCTCACAAACCTTTTGGAATTCTTTGAAAAGGTCAACAGGCACGTGGATGTGGGTGAACCTGTGGATATCATATACCTGGATTTTTAGAAGGCGTTTGACACGGTCCCCCACCAAAGGCTGCTGAAGAAACTTCACAGTCAGGGAATAAGAGGGCAGGTCCTCTTATGGATCCAGAATTGGTTGAGGGCCAGGAAACAGAGAGTGGGGGTAAATGGGCAATTTTCAGAATGGAGAGAGGTGAAAAGTGGAGTGCCCCAGGGATCTGTCTTGGGGCCCGTGCTTTTCAACTTATTCATAAATGACTTAGAGACAGGGATAAGCAGCGAGGTGGCCAAGTTTGCAGATGACACAAAACTTTTCCAGGTGGTGAAAACCAGAGAGGATTGTGAAGAGCTCCAGAAGGATCTCTCCAAGTTGGGGGAATGGGCAGCCAAATGGCAGATGCGTTTCAACGTAAACAAATGTAAAGTGATGCACATTGGGGCCAAAAACCAAAACTTCACCTATAGGCTAATGGGTTCTGAGCTGTCTGTGACAGCTCAGGAGAGAGATCTTGGGGTGCTGGTGGACAATTCCATGAAGGTATCGACCCAGTGTGCGGCAGCAATTAAGAAAGCCAATTCCATGCTCGGGGTAATTAAAAAAGGGGTTGAGAATAAAACAGCCAATATTATCATGCCATTGTACAAAGCAATGGTAAGGCCGCACCTGGAATATTGTGTCCAGTTCTGGTCGCTGCATCTCAAAAAGGACATAGTGGAGTTGGAAAAGGTGCAGAAGAGAGCGACAAAAATGATTACGGGGCTGGGGCACCTCCCTTATGAAGAAAGACTGCAGCGTTTGGGGCTCTTCAGTCTAGAAAAAAGGCGCCTGAGGGGGGACATGATTGAGACATACAAAATTATGCATGGAAGGGATAGAGTCGATAAAGGGATGTTCTTTTCCCTCTCTCACAACACCAGAACCAGGGGGCATCCACTAAAACTGAGGGTTGGGAGAGTTAAAACAGATAAAAGGAAGTACTTTTTTACCCAGCGGGTAGTTAATCTGTGGAACTCCTTGCCACAGGAGGTGGTGATGGCATCTGGTCTTGATGTCTTTAAGAGAGGATTAGACCGATTTCTGGAGGAAAGATCCATTGTGGGCTATAGGCAATGATGGATTGTGCAACCTCCTTACAAAGGTGGTGGGCTACAGGTACCGGGTGTAAGGGAGTGGCAACAGGATGCAAGCATCTTGTTGTCTCCTGCCTCCCTGGGGCACCTGGGGTGGGCCGCTGTGAGATTCAGGAAGCTGGACTAGATGGGCCCTTGGCCTGATCCAGCATGGCTCTTCTTATGTTCTTAATCATGCTGATTACAAAAAGATCCAAATACAGCTTTATTCATTTAAATTTCATTCATTCATAAAACTTTTTTTTCAGCCCACAAAAGTCTGTAAAATGTGGCCATTGTACTGGATCTACAGTCAAAGGAGCAAAAGCACCCCCTATAAAACAGATCAGGTGTTTAGTCCGGTTAATGCAGACTACGCAGAAGTAAACATTTAAGTATAAACTACTTTGAGCATAAACTGAAGTCCTGACTGGCAAGAAACATCCAACACATGTTTGGTGATTAGATAGCCAAGACATTTAACAAGTTAGATAAATTAAGTATGTGGGAGTTTTCTATTTGGAAGCCTATAGCAGGAGTATCCAAATGTAAGCTGTTAAACTGGCAGTCCAGGAGGAAAGCTGGTCGTTGTGCCAGAAAGTAGTTAGAGCAGCTTAGTCTTTGCCTTAGTAAGGAATTGCTGAGATTGAGGACGTAGACCAACAGTTTTATATGGCTAGGTAAAACCCTACTGGACCCCTTGAATCACCTGATCCACCTGAGCATGTGGGTACAATATCATATTATACAATATCATAAAAAAGCCCATCATGGGCTACAGGCCATGATGGGTGGTGCAAACTCCTTATGTTAGAAGTAGGCTACCTCAGAATGCCAGGTGCAAAGGAAGCACTTGTTGTCTTGTGTGCTCCCTGGGGCACCTGGTGGGCCACTGTGAGATACAGAAAGCTGGACTAGATGGGTCTGGCTTGCTCCAGCTTGGCTCTTCTTATGTTCTCATATTAAGGATATTTATATACCACTTTTCAACAGAGTAGTTCACAAGTGGTTTTCATAGAAATAAATCAATAAATGGTTCCCTGTTCACACACTAAAAAAAATAAATACATATGAGACACCAGCAACAGCCACTGGAAAAGATGCCATACTGGGGTGAAGAGGGACAATACCAGCATCTGGACACTCATAGCAGTGACAATGAAAAACAGCAGAGAAGAGGCAAGCAGCTCCATTCTCTGGCCTTGGTGTCAAAGAGAGAAAGACGTCAAGTTCTGTTTCCAGAGTTTCAGATTTGTGGTGCCTTACCAGCCAAGATGAAACCAAGTAGGAAAGCACAGGCAGCTTTACTTTTCAATATTCTTCCCTCTCTTAGGTAGCTTTTTGTATATGACCTACTTTTAAATTTTGTCTAGGTTGGAGATGGTTTGATTTCTGAAACTTTTTCCTTATCCCCTGCTAACTGGGCAAAAGGCACTTTTCCAAGTGGTGTTCCTCTTATATTTAGCAGGGGGAGAGTAACAGTCCCTCTTTACTGCAGCACAGTGTCTTTTCTAGTGGCTGCTGCTGCTCATGGTCTGCGTTTTTTTTTAGCCTTTTTGGGACAGGGAGCCATTTAACATTATTTTTTGCCTGTAAACTGCTGTATTGGAAAAGGCAGAAGATACTCCCAGGAGTTAGGGAATGGTATCAGCTATGGCCCCTTGTCCATATCAGCCAGGGATTACAGGCTTAACCCCAAGGCCATTGCCTGCAGCAGGAAAACAGCTGCAGCCTAGGCAGGCTGATGAAGGCCCTAGCTATAAAGGGAGATTAGCACAGGTAAGGTGGAAAAGGGTGTGGCTGATGAGCTAGAGTCTGCCCAGCATCAGACACCGATTGGTCTGCCTCAGCATAAAGTTGGAGGCAGGAGCTGCAGTAAATTAACACCGGGTAGGTGTTGGATGGACGGATTGTTAAAGGAAGGGTGATGAGCACCAGATAGGTGACGGACGGACGGACGGACCGATGGACGGCTGGGAAGAAGAGGTGGGCCAAGAGGGTGTTTGGCCAGTGATGAGGACAGCCTGGAGGAGACTGGCCAACCAGTGAATCCAAGCAAGGCTGCTAGAAGAGAGGAAGACCAGTGGGTAAGGAACCCCCCTCCCTCTTGCCTACCTCTAAAGCTGCTTAAAGGAGAAACCAGTTAGCCTAGTGTGGGCATTACGGCCCTCAGGGAGGCCCAGCAGGGAGTTTTTGGCAGAACAACCGCTTTGTGAACTTTTTGTTGAAAAGCTGTATATAAATTTTAAAATCAGCTGCTTCTAAAATCTCTTAATAGCTAAAGAGAGAGTAAGCCATGACCACCCCATCTGTGAACTTCATCACAGAAAAACCACCCACCTAGAATGCTGGCAAGAGAAGCATCACTCCCCTGCTGACATGGGAAACCCACCAACACCAGCAGTGGTGGGGTGCAGCATAGAGCACTTTGCCCAGGACCCCTTCAAACCTGGAACTTGTCTAGGGAATAATGGTGTTACATGTATGGTTGTCATTCTACTGCTATAGTCTACCTGAGAAGTTATTAACAACCTTAGCAGTTCAGGTGTTAGAATTATGCTGCCTTTACACACACACACACACACACACACACACACACACACACACCTCTTATATTTCTGTCTACAAGGAACATTAATTCTTCAAATAAAATCAATGAAGCATAATGGCAGTATATAAAATGCTCTAAAAGTCAGAACACATTGAAATGATGTCTGAAGTTGAGGCCTGAAGCAGTTTTCTTCAAAACAATGAGTGCCCACATCTTTGCCTATACTAAAGTAAAATGGACAATGACAAATAACCACTTTCATTTAATATAAAGATGCATCTCTGGAGTTAATTAGTTCTCATTGTCAGGCTATTGCAGAACGACACAATGATTGCTTACTGCAAACATTTTCCTTTTACCTTGGTTGAGTGGCATACTTTTCTCTTTTAAGTGCAAACATAAGGCTACAGGCATCGCTACCCAGCCCATTATTTGTTTCTTTTAACTTCTACCAGCTTCTGTTTTTGCTCAGGCAGAAGAAATGACCGTATGTTACCATGCAGCTGGGCCCCTTCTTACATATAACAATTAAAGAGCCATTCAATTCCTTTTTCCACTGCTTGATGATTCACGTTTCATTAACAATGACAGTTCCTAGATCATCAAGCTGTTTTTTGTCACAACTACAACAGTCCCTCGTTATCCGCAGGGATCCATTTCAGAAACACCAGTGGAGAATGAAAATAGAGGATGCTGAAATCTGTGTATTTCAGACCTGCCCCCCACCCTCTGAACCTGACTAGAGCTGGGCTACGGTTAAGTCCAGAAGCTCTTCTGAGCCTCACATAGGCCGTGTGTGACTGCCTGTGTGGGCCTCAAAATGTCTGTTAGAAGAAAAAAAAGTGGTTTTTCAGGAAAACTGGGAGTGACGTTTATATGCCTTTAAAAGGTATTCTGAGGGCTTTGGGGCTTCCAAAGAGCCTCCAGACACGAGGGGAGAACAGCTGGAGGGGAGGGTCCAGATCTGCCGGCCCCACAGGTTTGGGAATCTGTGGATACTGGGTCCCAAATCTGCAGATAATGTGGGCCAGCTATATAGAAGTTTATCCAATTTGTTTGGTATAGAGGCTGAAAGATGGTTGGTTTCCTTTTTTGAGTTTTCTTTTTACAGTGGAAAGGTTGGGTAAAAATTATCTGGAGTAAGCCACATGAACACATTGGGATTTTCTTATGAGTAGACATGCATAAATCCTAAAATGCAAAAAGGTTACTGAATTTGCATATATGGCTATGAATCTGCAAAGTACACAAGATCCACATATTTGCCTTAAAAAGGCAAAAATTCACATATTCCTTACTACCAGATAAAATTTTTCAAAGTCAACTTTGCAGGTTTTTGCACTTGCACAGTCAATCTGTTAATGTTGTTTAAGGTAAAGGTTTCCCCACGACCGAATGGTCTAGTCGTGATCGACTGTAGGGGGCGGTGCTCATCTCCATTTCAAAGCCTGTAGAGCCGGAGTTTTTGTCCGATCATGTGGCCAGCATGACTCTATGCTGCAGCGCATGGAACGCCGTTACCTTCCCACCGAAGTGGTCCCTATTTATCTACTTGCATTTTTAGGTGCTTTTGAACTGCTAGGTTGGCAGGAGCTGGGAGAAGCAACAGGAGCTCACTCTGTCATGCAGTCTCGAACTCCCAACCTTGCGGTCGAAAGCCCAGCAACAGCGGATTAACTCACTGCGCCACCATGTCCAATGTTGTTTAGCCTGATTCATAATACACAATGCAAGCAATTGCCCAGATACTTCTGTATGTAGCCTAATAATTTGTATTCATTTGTACTCCTATTTAGTACACTGAAGAACTGAAGGCCCAATCCAATATGCCTTACTGCGAGCAGTACACTTGCACCACCCAGGCAAATGTTGCGCAAGGTGCCGTAAAGTTCCTCCAACGCTGGCGGTAAGCTGTTACCATTGACGGTGGGGTGGTGCCATGGCTACAACAGCCATGGGCACCCCAAACAGAGCCCCACTCACCAGTAATGTGGCCGTTCTGGACAGGATGGGGGTGTTCTGGGGCAGGGGTGCAGTGGGGTTGGGACTGGTGTCGACCCTCACTGCCAGTTCCCAATGTCCAAGTAAGGTGTGTGGCATTACTCGGAGGCCCTTGCTTCTGTACGAGCTAAAAAGCCAGTGCAGGAGCAAGTAGCCATGTCATCGGCCCTGTGCTTTTACTGGAGAGGAAGGCGACAAATGTCCCCTTTCTCTGCGAAGCCTCCTAGGGCTACCGGGCTACCGCTGCATTCCTGGGCAGTTCTGGATTGGGCCCTGAATTGATTTCAGATGATGAAGCCCATTCCCTTTTGAAATTTGTTTTAAAATCACGGGCAGCCCAATCCTAAGCTGCGCTGGAGCAGGCAGGCCGGCAGCCACTGCAGCCTCCTCGGCCCAAGGGCACCAGAAAACGCATCAGCCTCCCCAATGTGCTTAGCTCCTCAGATCTGCGCCCGCAAAATTTTGGGAATGGGGATGCGTGGCCTGGGGATGAGGCTTTGGATGCAGCCATTAGGCCGCAACCCAAACCCACCCCCTCCCTGGGCCCAGAACCACGCAGGGCTGGCTCGATGCCCATGCCTTCGGGCAAAAAGGCGGGGTACAAATTCAATAAATAATAATGCTCCCAGGCCGAAGCTACTGCTAGTGTTGGGCTGGGAGCTCTAGTGCCGACATGGGGTGCCAGTCGGTGCCTCCACGTCAGCGCTAATGATGTAGCACCGACACAACCATGTTGTGGCGGCGCTACGACATCTACTGGATTGCGCCCACAGTTAAAAGGACTTTTCAATAGCTCACTGGACAGTATACAAATATTCAGGGTTCTAAGGGGACTCATTGCCAGTCAAGCCCCATCATGCGCCTAGACATTGTGGATAGGTCACCATGCTAAATGAGTGTCATGGCCCAGGACAATATGCTTTTTGTTCAAGCTTTTTGGGAGTGTTACATGAAGCCAGGGCCAGCCTAGCGATGAGGATGAAGCAGCACGCTGGGAAGGAGCAATGAATCGTCCTCTTGTTTGTTGCCAGCTGAGTAGTGAACAGCACACGAAGTACAGCAGGAAGAGCCAGGTTAGGGTGGTGCAAATGCATGGGAACAGGGCAATGTCACTGAGTGCCCCTCTCCAGGTGAAGGGCTTTGCTGCCTTTGCAGTGCTGCTGCCTGCCTGTAACGTCCCCCAGGGAAGTTTGGGACATGGGACACGTTTAAACCCACTAAAGTATTTGGCCACTGATCACAAGAGGATCAGAATTAAGAAGTTTATTTTATAATAAATAACTTTAGATTATTGTTCACACACTCAACTGCAGTAACAAGCCCAGACACCATTTTAGCTGGTCCACTGCCACATTTTTTATTAAAAGAAGTTGGTATTGATTTGCAGCCATGGTGCTATTCTTGTTTGTGGTAATAGTTCCAAACCAGTCCCCCAATTTGCATGCCTCATTAAATGCTTGGAGCCAAATTATTACAGCTTGGCTAAAGTGAGTGGGAGTTTTCATTCTCTCCCCCCCCCCGCCAATTGGCATTCCAACTAGAAGTTCCACGTTTGATAAAACAACCCTATATACTCAGGTAACTGCTATTCAGTAAGATCAGTGACAGTCATGCTGGACTCTTTCCATGTAATTGTCCACAGGCACCAGCAGTCTAGACTCTGAACTTTTGCCTCTGTCAGATTTGAAATGTTGTCTGAGCACCTGCATCTCTTCTAATTCTCTGTTCGCCAGTCTGAAGCATGCTTGTTCGACATACCTCTCTGAAATGGGCACTGCTGTCATGTACTCTGTTATTGAAATAATTCAGCATTTCAAGAACAGCTTCGCTGTAGAACTCTACATGCCAAGCAGAGTTCTTCCAGAACATTTCTGGTTGGTTCATTTTATTTTTTTAAAGCAACTGTCAGCAGTGAGCTAATATCAAACAATAAGAATCCCAGTATGTAGAGAATGAAAAGTCCTAACAGTAATCTAATATCCTGAACTAGGACAGGATCCTGCGTCCCTAACATTCCTAATGAATTAGCACATACAATAAAAGACGACCACCGATTTAATCATCCAGCTTCTGCCGAACAACAAATGGAAAGCAAAGCACCTCCAACGTGCACGACACCAAAAGCCTGTGGAGAGAGTATGGTGTCAGCAAATCATACTACTAGCTCAATCTGATCTAACACCAAATTCCTTTCTGATAACTGAGCAGTGAGACATGGAGCATGCACAAGTTGTCCATCAAACGTAGTCCCAGGAGAACACGTACTTAGCTCTCTTCTACTACTCTTTTCTCATCCAACTGGCCGTAGCTGGTTACAGCCATCTCTGACACTTCAGAGGGAAGTAAAAATCATCACTTCATTCCAACTACTTAGTGCAGGGGTGTCAAACTCGTTTCATATAGTGAGCAGAATAGCATTCATGGTGCCTGCTGAGGGCCAGAAGTGACATCATTAAGCAGGAAGTGATGTCATTAAGCAAATGTTGGTCAAGAATAAGCAGAAACTCATCAGCGCCAAATGACAGAAGAAGAGAAAGAAATTCATCAGCTCAGCAGCTGAGTGGTGCTTGGGAAAGCCCAATTATAACAGGGGGAAGAGCTTTGGGGTGGATGCATCCTGGATCTTAATAAGGGTCTTATTGTTTGACACCCTTGACCCAGAGACATGTGGGAACATTCTCATCAATTATAGCAGCACTTGTCCATCAATTTATCCAGCCGAAGCCCAAAATGAACGAGAAAGTCCATTCCAGAAAAATACATGATTGCTGATTAATCTTCTGTATACATGAACACATGCTAAATACAATTCTGACTAATACTTAGCACACAGTTGTGTTGGCACCAGGCACAGAAATATGTGGGGAAATCTGGCCGCCTACGCTTCTGCAGGACCCAACCAAGCGTATTAATAAACTAGGCTATACAACATGGAATTGCTTAGGCACTGGACCCAGCTTCCAGACCATGGAAAAACGTTGACAGATTCTCAGCTTTCATTTAAAACTTGCAAATGATCCTTAATTATGACAGTGTGTGTGTGTGTGTGTGTGTGTGTGTGTGTGTGTGTGTGTGTGTG
>JAJKFI010039726.1:0-11234 GCA_029204185.1 Lerista edwardsae | reverse complement strand
TAATAATAATAATAATAATAATAATAATAATAATAATAATAATAATACATGTATTTATATACCGCCTTTCTTAAGATCACTAGATTTCTCTAATGACTGTAACTCAAGGCGGTTTAGATAGGCAGACTTTTATTCACAAACCCAAAGGTTTTTACAATTTACAGAAATGTTCTATCTTTCAAGAACAACACTCATACAGATCTTTCTTTCTGGATTTAGCCTTCTTTCTTAGCCACCCGTCTGTCTTCTGCTGGCTGATAAGAGGCTTCCCTGCTCCCACCAGAGACGCAGCTGACTTCAGCACACTCCTCCTCCCACGAGGCAGCTGGAACTCAGCTTTTAATCAGCCGCAGTTTGCAAGGTCTGCCGCTCACAGAGACTTCCGGCAGTCCTGAGCTCACGACCTTCAGATCTTCAGGTGTTATCTTTGGGCAAACGGAGGCATTAACCCTCTCGGCTAAATCTTCTGCCCAAATACTGCATCTCAGGGCTTAAGCTTAAGTTCGGCTTAAAAACTGAGGAGTCAAAAAACTAAGGCACATTTATCAGCATGTGGGGGGCTCTTTGAACCAGAGTACAGTTAGATACCCCTTGGAGAATTAAAGAGACACAGGCTCTGTCCTACAATCGGTCAGCCATGGATCTTCCAAAATTTAGGGTGCAATCCTAACTTGGAGTTCGGCCGACACAATCAGGCCAGCAAAGTTTGGCTGGCACAAGGGACACTGTAAAGTATGTTTGGACCACTCTCGGAGTCAGAGAGGCCAGCACACAGAAGTGCACCATCCTTCCTGTCTCCAAGAGTGGTCCAAACATGCTTTATGGTGGCCCTTGTGCCAGCCAAATTTTGCTGGCCTAACTGTGCTGGCCTCGTTCCAGGTTAGGATTGTGCCCTTAATCTGGGGGATACTATGAGGGATACTTTAATACTGCCTTGCTCTGCATTACACCAAAGAAATTGGCGATTGAATCAGGTGCAGGTTTCTGTGGCACCCGCTGATAGAAGAGGAGGCACAGTGGAGAATCCGCGGAAAAAAGGGGCATTGAGGACAAGGGCGACGTTGTGCTGAGTGGTCAACAGAATGGTCGGGTTAGCCTTGAACGTAAATATGCCCAAAGTAGGGGGAGAGTCGGGAACAGACCTGCTCAGCTCACAGAGTATGATGTGCTGCTGCTTCTTTCTCCTCCTTTCCTTTGGAAGCAGGCAGCAATACGGGAAGCAGCCAGTAGAAGGAGCTGGCTCACCAGGTTCCCCAGAGCCTCAGGTGGGCCAGACCTGAACCTTCCTCCCAGGCATGCAGAGCTAAAGGCTGGACTAGAAGCGCCCTGGAGAAGGTGGTCTTGAATAATGCAGGCTTGCTTTAAAGCTTCTGATGCTCGGTGATTGAAGGCAAGCGCTGCTCTGGAAAGCACGAGGAGAGATGGACCAAGGCTTGGCTTGAGGCACCTTCCTAGGCTCATAACCTTCGTCTCCTACTTGAAATGATCGCTAAGTAAACCGGTTGCTGATCATGACCTAAAAAAAGACCAGAAATCGAACCTCAAGCTGTGATGAAAGCCCTGTTGTTGTTGTTGTCGTCGTCCCCCTATTATTCTATATGTTTGGACACTTCTAGCCCTCCAGCCCCTTTGGGCTCTCAACCTGCCTGCCTGGCATTCTGGATGCAGGAGCCATTGTCCAGGACGCTCCTCTGAAACACCTGTCCAGAAAAGTCATGCGTAAAAATTGGGTTGTTTTGTCGTTCTGTCCTGGCTGCCCCAGAGGCAAGAGATCCTGCGGAGAATGGCTTCTGCCCACCTGTTGGCAGCCAAGCTCACCTGCCTAGGTAAGAGGTGGGATGGTGTGGCCAGGTGGGCTCCCCTTCAGGCCATCAGCTGACCACATGCCGTCACCATGCTACGTCTCCTAAGGTCAAAGATGTTTGGGTGTGCTTTGCCGGGGCTGCTCTTGGAGCCAGCGGCTGGTTCAAGTGAGTGCAGAAGACGAGCATTCCCAGAACAACTGAAGGAGCTGTATTCATCGCTAGATGCATTTAGGGCCACAGTTCCCAAAGTGCTCCATGGGAACCATGTTTGTGGCCAGGTGGCAGATACAATCCCCAGGATCTCACTGCTGCCAGGACAGAAGGGGGGTTGTTAAACTCACCTGCAGGTAGTGCCAGCCTCTGGGCAGTGATGTCATGCAGGGGGTACGCGGGGGTACGTGAGTACCGGTTTCTAGGATTACAGCTGGCCCCGCCCATTCGCCCGCCCACTCATCGACTCCGCCCCCTGCAACGTTTGAATTTCCTGCACGTTTGAGTTGCCTGCACGTTCTCAGAGCCAGGAAGGCAGCGAGCGGAGCCTTGCCTTGCCTTGCCACTGAAAAATGAGCTGCTCTGGGGTTTTGGAACTGTTGGGTCACTTTAACATGATGCCAGGCCTCCTTAACATGTTCTGGGGGTGCTGTGGAATACTGTTGCAACTGTTGGGTCAGTTTAAAATTGTCTGAGGCCTCAAAAAGGGCTTTTTTCATGTCCCTTCCTGCCACGACCTCACTTCCGGCTTATGACGTCACTTCCGGTAGGCGGGTCCCGACACGTGCCAATCAAAAGTGAGTACCTGTGCTTACATCATTGAGATGACATCACTGCCTCTGGGGTATGTGGGGAGCCCTGTGGATGCCTCTGCAGGGCTCCCCAAGCCTCTGCTTAACTAAACCTCATAATTGGAAACTGCTCCTGGTTTCCACCTCCTTCTGTCCCGGCAGCAGCACAATCCTAGGGATACTGTTGCTGCCTTTCCCCCTGCCTGCCCCCTAAAGGGGCATAGGGCAGTGCTTCTCAGGCTGGTGGGTTGTGACCCACCAGTTTGGGAACAGCTGATTTAGGGAATTAACCTTGCATTGTTTACTCTCTCCGCTTCAAGCCAATGTGCAAACCTCACCAGTGGGGCAGAGGCTGACTAAGGAGAGTAGCACCTAATAGTTAGCGCTCAGCACACCCCTTCCTGTTCTCCACCTCACTGATTTACTGGGTCAATAGTTGAATGGGGATATCCACTGCCACCATCCCAGGCTGGGGAAACCAGGCACAGCAGGGTCAAGTGGAGAAATCTCCCCCCCCTTTGAGGAGTGCACAGAACCTTGCAGCTCTTGTTCAAAAACCAAATAGCAGTAGCAAACCTGAGAGGTTCTAGCAATGGGACCACCCACTCAGTTATCAGAAAACACGAACTAGGCAGGCAAGGTGTCAAAATATCACCAGTTAATTAGCCCCACCACACCCCTTAAATAATTTACCAAAAAATGAGAAAGAGGTGGAGAGAAGTTCCACAAGCAGGCAGATGGAAAGCGCCTGACCTTGGCTAGACGGCCACCAACAGAGAGCTTGACCAAACTGGACGCAGCAGCTAGTTTACCTCGGAAGTGTAACAGCAACAAATCACACTGTCTTGATTCACAGGCCCCTTGTCTTTTCCTGATTAAAACAGTGAATTTCATGTCAATCAGACGTCAGCCATGTGGCAAGGAAGAGGCTGACTAAGCAGACAATAGGGCTGTTCGCACATTGTGCTGAATCCAGGTAAGGTTGCTTGTGCACAGGTACACATTTTCAAGGAACTGATTATATATCAGCTCAGCTCTTGGGTATATTGCACACAGATTGTATCTGCATGGGGTGAAATCTAGCACAGTATGTGAATTCCTATTCCCAGTTACAGATGAATAATGACACTGCAGTCAAACATGTTATGCTCATTATATTCCTGAGGTCTAGTGTCAGGCCCTGTCAACAACTTTAAGGTTTTACTTATTAAGATAGCAATTTTTTATACCACTGTCTTCTTAAAATCCACACGTTCTATGTAATCAAGTGAAATGGAGGTAGATAAAATTAAGGTCTTGTCTCTCCTGTTTTATATTTCTCACCCTTTGGGTCTAAGCGGCAAAGCCTCTATCAGACTTCTTGTAAAGTAAGTTCCCCTCCCCAGCATGCCTCTCTCAGCTGCCCCTGGAGGAAAATGCAATTACTGACCAGAAAATTGTGTGAGCTTATCAGGGTTAGTTAAAGCTCTCTGTAAATCAATCATTTAATTAACACTTACAAGAAAAGATTAGAACTACACCCAAAATGAGACAAGGGTATTTCCCAGTGGGTTCCCACTCCAAGAAGCAATTCGGAGATCACGGGTGCTTTTGGCAGTCAATGAAAAGCCGAGTTCTTCTCGGCCGCCCTCCAAAGTGTGTCACACCCAGGCAATGAGAGAGAGAGAGAGAGAGAGAGAGAGAGAGAGAGAGAGAGAGAGAGGCCAGCTTGGCTGCCTGCAGTCTCAGAACATCTTTCACACTGTAAACACCAGAAGGGTCAGCTGCTTGCCTGCCTTGCCTGTAACAGCAGGAAGACAAACATGCTTGTCATTTGGTATTTGATTCATTTTCAGTGGTTATAAACTGCTTTTCTGCAGAGCATCCCAAATAGTGTAGACTGATAACTTGCAGTGAGAGAGAAAAATAAAATGGGAAAATCGTCAAGGAGCGTGAAAGTGCAAAGGTGCCTGTCTTGTGGCAGATGGATTGGAGGGAGCACTGAGCCCAAGCGCACCTGTCACCTCAGAAAGTCATGTTGGGGCATGTTGTGTCGGAATGTTAATCGTTGTGTCAGGAAGTGTGCACAGGTGAAAGGAAGTGGGGGCAGCCGTTTTTTGTGACCTCGGGGAGGGTTTTTTTTTTTTTTTAGTCTTATAAAAGTGGCAGTACGAAATGCATCCTCCAGAACACACTATGCTGGGCAGCCACAAACTCACCCCAACCCAACTAAAACTGCTAATCCAGCTAAGGGCACAATCCTAACTCTCTATCACTGGGGTCAGGGCAATGATGCTCCGAGCCAAGGGAAGAAGCATTCCCTCACCTTGAGGAGGCCTGCATGACTACATCTCCACTGCGGGGTGCGGCACAGCTGGGTCAGGGCTGAAAAGTGGGTTAGGATTGCACTCGCAGGCTTAGTCTTCACAAGTGGCACCGATGCCATGAGAAGCCTCCTTGTCCCCTTGTAAGGAATGTGCGTGGCCCCAGGGCAGGGTTTGCAGATGTGCTTGCAAGGAATAGGTCATGAGGATGTGGGTGTGTCTTCCTTGGCACCTCTTCTTGACCATTCATGCCGTAAAAGCAGTTCAGGAGCAAAAGGTGACCATCAGTTTTCAATTGACTCAAAGAGGAGACTCCCCTGTCTATTTTCAGCCAACACCCCAATTCAAAGGGGAGCAGTGGGGATTGGAATCAGGCGCCTGCTCTTGCCTCTGTCAGGGCTTCTCTCCCTGAGTGGTGTTTTTCCTAGCTCAAGCGGCTGCTCGTGGAGACTCACAGGATGCCTGCCTGGGAACTCTGGAAGGGAGCAGAGGAAACTCTTGGCTGCGATGCAAATGCCCTTACATTCACAGGAGCCTCCCAGCCTCCATAAAACCTCTGTAACCTTTCAATACTGTGGCAGGTACAGCTCAGCACAAAAGGGAAAGCAATTGATAGTCACTGCTGAATAGGTTGGTGGGGAGAGAAGGGGCCAAAGAAAGACTGTCCAGGGACGTGAGCGGGACAGGAGCTCTGCCTTCCGCCTGGCCAGGGAATCTCAGCTCATCCAGGCAATGCTGCCGACATCCAGGCAGGCTTCAGCTGCTGCCATGCTCAGAACATGGTGGAATAGCTGCCTTCTACTTGGAGCTGCAGCTATTTGTGGCTGGGGACCCTGTGCTGCATGGGGCAAATCCACCCCTCCTCCTCCTCCTCCTCCTTCTAAGGAAGAACTTTCTAGCAGAGGAAGGAAGGAAGGAGAACTTCCTATATATAGCAGAACCTTCTAGCGAGTGCTTCACAAGCAGTGAGTGCTGTCCTGCGACAAAGTGCCTCGTCCATGACAAAGTGCCTGGTAAACAAGCGCGTTATGCATCTGCACGAGTTAAGCAGCACGGCGAGGAAGCCAGGGCCCCAGACTCTGCCCTTTCTCTGAGAAGCAGGTCAGCTTCTTCCTAAATAAACACAGAGATGGAAGCAGGCAGCCAGCAGTTGGGTGGGGGCTATCCAGCGTTTTGCACAGAGTGCCACATGTATAACTATATGCCTCTGGGACATAAGTCGTGGGTGTGTCCTCAGTGCAAGGAGCTCCAGGAACTCAGGGAGCGGCTCTGTTCCCCAGAGGCCTTGGTTGCGGACCTGGAGAAGCAGAGGCAGGCAGAGAGGGACCACGATGAGACTTCTGGGGACTTGCAGGCTTTGTCCCACCCTCAGAGAGGCAGCTTATCAGCTGTCGGGAAAAGAAGTCTCAGGGCTGGAGGACGTCAGCCTGGAGCAGGGAAACAATCCCCCGGGGGGACCCCTTCTTCCAGTGATGAGCCCGCATCCAGTCGCACTAAGGATGCTCCTCGGTGGGAGGGGGGACGTGGGCTCCTTGTAGTGGGTGACTCTATAGTTAGGAACATGGAGAGGGGGGTCTGTGACAGATGTGAGGACCGCACGGTGACTTGCCTGCCTGGTGCAAAGGTTGTGGACATCACATCTCGTCTAGATAGGCTGGTAAGGAGTGCTGGGGAGGAGGTAGCCGTCATGGTGCATGTTGGCACCAACAACGTGGGGAAATGTAGCCTGAAGGTCCTGGAAGCCAAATTTAGGTTGCTAGGCAGGACGCTGAAGGCCAGGACCCCCAAGGTAGCGTTCTCAGAAGTGCTACCCGTTCCACGTGCAGGGCCAGCTAGGCAGCCAGAGCTCAGGGGTCTCAATGTGTGGATGAGACGGTGGTGTTGGGAGGAGGGGTTTAGACTCATTAGGCACTGGGGGACATTCTGGGACAAGCCAGGCCTGTACAAGAGGGACGGGCTTCACTTGAACCAGAATGGAACCAGGCTGCTGGCGCTTAACATTAAAAAGGTGGCAGAGCAGCTTTTAACCTGATCCCTGAGGGAAAGCCGACAGGAGCCGAGTGGCGTCCAATTCGGAACTCCTCATCCCTACAGGAAGAGGAGGGTGGAGGAGTACCACAGAGTAATGGAGGAGTAGGAAATAGAACTTCAAATGTGAGTGTGACAGTTTGTCCAATAGAAAGAGAGGTGGGGAAAAGGGATCAAAAAAGAGTCCCTCCTTAGGGAACCCCATATATAGGTGTTATTATGCAAATGTTCAAAGTCTCCGAGCAAAGATGGGGGAACTGGAATGTTTGGGGGTAGGGAAAACATTGATATAGTAGGCATAACGGAAACCTGGTGGAATGCAGAGAACCAGTGGGATACTGCAATCCCAGGCTATAAACGCTATAGGAGGGACAGGGAAGGGCGTGTTGGCGGTGGGGTGGCCATATGTGTCAGAGAAGGGATAGAATCCAGCAGAGTAGAAACTGAAGGTGGGCTGGACTCCACCGTAGAGTCACTGTGGGTTAAACTACCAGGCCATAAAAGCGATGTAATAGTAGGGGTGTGCTATTGTCCTCTGGATCAAAAAATTGAAGGCAATCTTGAAATGAAGAAACAAATCAGGGCGTTGACCAAGAGAGACAGGATTGTAATCATGGGGGACTTCAATTATCCCCATATCGACTTGGTCAACTGCTGCTCTGGTCAAGAAAGACAGACCAGATTCCTTGACGAGCTGAATGACTGTGCCTTAGAGCAACTAGTCATGGAGCCGACCAGAGGACAGGCGACTCTGGATTTAATATTGTGTGGTACTCGGGACCTAGTTAGGGATGTAAGTGTTACTGAGCCATTGGGGAACAGTGACCATGCTGCGATTGGTTTTGCCATGCATGTCCAGGAAAGAGTGCAGAGCAAATCTGACACAAGAACCCTTGACTTTCGAAGGGCAGATTTCCCTCAGATGAGGAGACTAGTTAGACAGAAATTGAAAGGGAAGGTAAAAAAAGTCCAGTCCCTCCAGGCTGTGTGGAGCCTGTTTAAAATAACAGTAGGCCCAGTGGAAGTGTATACTGCAAAGAAAGAAGGGCTCGACAAGGTCCAGGAGGGTGCCTGCATGGCTGACAAACAAAGTTAGAGAAGCTGTAAAGAGCAAGGAAGCTTCCTTCCGTAAATGGAAGTCTTGCCCCAGTGAGGTGAATAAAAAACATAAACTCTGGCAAAAGACAAGTAAGAAGGTGATACGGGAGGCCAAGAAACAGTTTGAGGAATGCATTGCTAGCAACATAAAGGGGAATAATAAAGCTTCTTCAAATATGTTAGAAGCAGGAAACCTGCCAGAGAGATGATTGGCCCACTGGATGGTGAGGGAGGGAAAGAGGCGATAAAAGGGGACTTGGAGATAGCAGAGAAATTAAATGAATTCTTTGCGTCCGTCTTCACGGCAGAAGAACTTGGGCAGATACCGCAGCCCGAACAGCCCTTCCTAACTAAAGAATTAAATCAGATAATGGTAAATAGAGAAGATGTTTTAGATCAAATTGGTAAATTACATATAAATAAGTCACCAGGCCCAGATGGTATACACCCAAGAGTTATTAAGGAACTAAAGAACAAAGTTGCTGACCTCTTAACTAGAGTATGCAACTTGTCCCTTCTAACAGCCACAGTGTCAGAGGATTGGAGGATAGCCAATGTCATGCCAATCTTTAAGAAAGGGAGAAGGGGGGACCCTGGAAACTACAGGCCGGTCAGCCTAACGTCTGTTCCGGGTAAGATGGTGGAAAGCCTCATCAAAGATAAAATCCTAAAACACGTAGAGGAACAAGTCCTGCTGAAGGAAAGTCAGCATGGCTTCTGTAAGGGTAAGTCTTGCCTCACGAACCTTTTGGAATTCTTTGGAAAGGTCAACAGGCACGTGGATGTGGGTGAACCTGTGGATATCATATACCTGGATTTTCAGAAGGCGTTTGACAGTCCCCCACCAAAGGCTACTGAAGAAACTTCACAGTCAGGGAATAAGAGGGCAGGTCCTCTTATGGATTCAGAATTGGTTGAGGGCCAGGAAACAGAAAGTGGGGGTCAATGGGCAATTTTCACAATGGAGAGAGGTGAAAAGGGGAGTGCCCCAAGGATCTGTCTTGGGGCTGGTGCTTTTCAACTTGTTCATAAATGACATGGAGACAGGGATAAGCAGCAAGGTGGCCAAATTTGCGGATGACAGAAAACTTTTCCGGGTAGTGAAAACCAGAAGGGACTGTGAAGAGCTCCAGAAGGATCTCTCCAAGTTGGGGGAATGGGCAGCCAAATGGCAGATGCGTTTCAACATAGACAAGTGTAAAGTAATGCACATCGGGGCAAAATCCAAAACCTCACCTATAGGTTTATGGGTTCTGAGCTGGCTGTGACAGCTCAAGAGAAAGATCTTGGGGTGCTAGTGAACAACTCGAAGAAGGTTTTGACCCAGTGTGCGGCAGCAATTAAGAAGGCCAATTCCATGCCTGGGGTAACTAAAAAAGGGGTTGAGAATAAAACAGCCAATATTATCATGCCATTGTACAAATCGATGGTAAGGCCACACCTGGAATATTGTGTGCAGTTCTGGTCACCGCACCTCAAAAAGGACATAGTGGAGCTGGAAAAGGTGCAGAAGAGAGTGACGAAAATGATTCCGGGGCTAGGGCACCTCCCTTATGAAGAAAGACTGCAGCATTTGGGGCTCTTCAGCCTAGAAAAAAGGTGCCTGAGGGGGGACATGATTGAGACATACAAAATTATGCAGGGAAGGGATAGAGTCGATAGAGGGAGGTCTTTTCCCTCTCTCAAAACACCAGAACCAGGGGGTATCCGCTAAAACTGAGGGTTGGGAGAATTAAAACAGATAAAAGGAAATACTTTTTTACCCAGCAGGTACTTAATCTGTGGAACTCTCTGCCACAGGAGGTGGTGATGTGATCTGGTCTAGATGCTTTAAGAGGGGATTGGGCTATAGGCCATGATGGATTGTGCAACCTCCTTACATTAGTAGTAGGCTACTTCAGAGTACCGGGTGCAAGCGAGCGGCAACAGGACACAAGCATCTTGTTGTCTCATGCCTCCCTGGGGCACCTGGTGGGCCGCTGTGAGATACAGGAAGCTGGACTAGATGGGCCTTTGGCCTGATCCAGCGGGGGCTCTTCTTCTTCTTCTTCTTCTTCTTCTTCTTCTTCTTCTTCTTCTTCCTGTTATTGTTATTGTTATTGTTATTGTTATTGTTATTGAATTTATATCCTGCCTTTCTGCTCCATATTGGGGCACCCAAGATGGCTTACAATATTAAAAAATAAAATAAAGCAAAATAAATTTAAAGTAAAAAATAAAAAGGCAAAAAGATTAAAACAATGAGTGAACAATGAACAAACTCATTAAAACAATCAGTTTCAACGGGCAAACCCACCCTCCTATGATGATAATGATGATGACGATGATGATGACGATGATGCCTTTCTGCCCCATATTGGGGCACCCAAGAGGGCTTACAATATTAAACAGTAAGCGAACAACTATAAAAATACAAAGAAGAATAAAACAATGATACAAAACCCTAAAAACAAGCAGACCGCAGCGGATCTTAAATAAAAATTCCCATCATTCAAAGTTAGACGTGAAGCTCTGTGGCCTGCAGCGCCCCCCCCCCCGTGGCCTGGCCGGCCATCCAGCGGCCGTCAGGGAGGGCCTGGGAGGGAAGCAGCCAAAGGGCTCCTGGACTGGCTGCGTGAGGGCGTGATGCGAACCAGCTCCCAGCACTGACGCGGCTGTGCCATGGGGGCCTGGGCTGCCTCCTGCAGTGGAGTCGGAGTCACGGAGGCCTCCTCGAGAGCAGGGCGTGTTTGTTCTCTCACCTCCGAGCTGCATTGCCCCCCTGACCCCAGGGCTGGAAGGCCCTGAGATGCTGAAAGGAGAAGCTGTGCAAAACCAGTCTGGAGGCTGCTGCTGCTGCTGCCCCCCTGAGGTGGGGGCCGTGAACTGCTTGCACAGCCGCTTAGGTAAAGCCTTTGCTTAGGTAAAGGCTGAGCAATAGGAGCAACATCACTGACAATATCTCTGCGCATGCTCTCCCTCCCTCCCTCTTTCTCTGTGTGTCAGAGGCGGAGGGAGGGTGTGGTGGGGCTGACATGCGCAAGGGTAGAAGGTGCTGCTGCGTGGAGCAAACCGCATGTTTTTTGCCCCCCCCCCACCCTCCCTTGCGCTCGTATCGCTCCTCAATGGAGCAATTCCGGAGGAGAGGTGGCTGGGCAATGCATGGGGGTGAGGCACCGCGCTGGGGGCGCAGTGACATTGCCCTGCCCTGGGAGCGCTTGGAATTAGGTACAGCTCGG
>JAJKFI010039725.1:0-18109 GCA_029204185.1 Lerista edwardsae | reverse complement strand
TATCTTACAGCGGCCCACCAGATGCCTCAGGGAGCAAGTGAGGCAACCAGATGCCTGCATCCTGTGGCCACTCCTTTGCTCCTGGCATTCTACAGTAGCCTATTGCCCTTGCACCACCCCCAAGGAAGACACCAGACTGAGGATGGGCTTAACTTTATTAAGCACAAGTGCAAATTATGAAACCTTCTGAACACCCGTCCCTCCCTCCCCAGTCTGGGATGCGCATGTGAATGTGTACATGTGTACATGTGTGTGTGTGTGTGTGTGTGTGTGTGTGTGTGTGTGTGTGCCTCTTCCCTTGTGCAGTTTTGCCCAACATTTGCCATGCGTGTGTTTGTTTTACCAAAGGCTGAGGAATGCGGGAGGGGGAGGGGGAGGAACCTTCACATTTTTCTTCCAGATGCAAATCCTGGTGTAGTCCTGGATGCTGCAACGTGCCCAGATGTGCATCTGACTGACCCCTGGATTTTGGCCAGGTGCTTGGGCCACCCCCCACCTCCAGGACACTGGGGCAGGATGCTTAGGGGCTGCAGCTGTCTCCAAATACCTGAGACAGGGGTCCACACATTTTCTCTAGTGGGGCAACTAGCAGTGGAGGGGGCAATTCAAGCTGGGGAACTGGCATGGAGGCAAAAGCTTATATTCCCATCCCTCCATGTCCAGGCTCTGCTCTAGATTCCCCCTCCCCTTTTTAAGATTCACAGCTGGAAGCATCCTGCAAGGCCATTTAGTCCAAGCCCTGCTTGAATCAGGAAAGTCCTCTCTAGGAAAAACAAAACAAAACACCTCCTTGCATGTTCTGCCTGCAAGTCTGCCAGATGTGTACTGAATGGATGTAAATCACAAGCAACCCAGGCATGGCTCATACAGTTGGCACATCTGGCAATGAGAGAAAGTCTAGCTTATGAAAGAAGTGATAAATTAGACCTCTTTTAAAAAAAACCTTGAGTCCATTTGAGGATTTATTTGGCAGCGATATGCTCGAGGTGACAGGCTTCTCCTTCTTGAGAATTATAAGAAGATTCTCAGCCATGAATATTTATATTCTAAACACAAAAAAGATTTTATTTCTAATGTCTTTATTTTATTTCTGTTTATTTGTTGTAATTTAAGTATTTGGATAATTGTTGCTGAAATACATTCTTAATAAGATTTCCTCTGTTGTACAGGTTCAAATGAATCATTCGGTCTGGGGTAGGCGGTTTCCTATTCAGTCTTGATAGCAAACGGTGTTGTACGATTGTTTTATTTATGAACACTGCTTGTAAAGTCTCTCTGCAAACCTTTCATAAAATTGTTGATAAAAAAGTAAATAAATCCAGGCAGGACTCCTTCCCACTTGCAACAGTGCCCCTGAGCAGAAGCATCTCTTTAAGGTGGGGAAGACGGCGAAATGGAGCGGTACACAACGGGCGGGCTGCCGCTCACCCGTTCCTCCCGCCCGGCGTTCCGGCTGCATGACGCCGCTGGCCAGAGCCCAGCCTTCACACACGCCCCCCCCCACCCCGGATACAAGCTAAGAAGGCAGTTCAGGTCAGGTTCAGCAGGAGGCCAACTGAAAAATGGGGTCTCTCTCTCTCTGCATCTCACTGGATGACTGGTCCCACGAGTCACAGGTGGTGGAAGTAAATAGAATTTACTTCTGAGTAAACATGCCTAGAACAGAGCTCTATAACTTTTTAGATTTATTTGGGACATTTTTTTATCCCACCTTTCTATTTTTAAACATTTGTTTTAAACAAAAACAGCCCACTCCAGAGTTTGGGATGAAATACGCTTAATTGAAAGATGTCATTCAATAAGTTTAAAAGCAAAAATAACTGGCAGGAGGAGAAAACCCTCTAATGAAGAACTTCAAAGGAGACCCTTTGGTCAGGCAACCTGGATGTGATGTGGCTGTCTTGACACGGTGTGCCGTGCTCAGTGCTGGCTCCACTTCGGAGTGCCCCAGAATACAAAGAATGCAGCAGTTGCCCCCCTCCCCCGCCCAATTGCAGCAGGCCTCCCCAAGGGATGTTAGAATGGAACAGGAGGGCACCGCAATCCTAACCTGGAGTTAGGCCGGCACAGTTAGGCAGGGGCGAATCTATTTGAAAGGGCGCCCATGGCGCCCAATGAAAATGCGCCCCTAGGGGCACGCAACGTCATGACGTCACATCGTGACGTCATGACATAGTGCCCCGCCCCTTCTAGGAGGCACGTTCTGTCGGCTGCGGCACCGTGTTCTGTTCGCTGCGGAGCGAACAGTGCGCGGCGCCCCGGCCGCGTTCTTTCTGTTCGCTCGTGCCGGCCTTAAAGGGCCGGCAGGAGCAAACAGAACACGGCACCGCCCAGCGCCCCGCCCCCCTTGAGAAGCGGGAGGGGACGCCGGGTGGCAGCACGTTCTCCTCGCTCCGGCTGGCCTTTAATGCGGCGCAGGGAGCGGGCGGGCCGTGGGCGCCATTTTGGGGGGGCGGGCGCCATGCGAATGGCGCCCCCTGCAAGATCGCGCCCATGGCTCATGCCACCCCCTGCCACACCCTAGTTACGCCCCTGCAGTTAGGGCAGCAAAGTTCGGCTGGCACAATATTTGGACTACTCTCAGAGTCAGAGAGGATGGCTCATGCCTGTGTGCTGGCCTCCCTGACTCCGAGAGTGGTCCACACCTGCTTTATGGTGTCCCTTGTGCTGGCCAAACTTGGCTGCCTAACTGTGCCGGCCGAACTCCAGGTTAGGATTGCGCCCTGCGCCTCCCTCGCACGAACAGCTGGCCCCTTCATAGCGAGCACGCCAACCATCGCTGGACAACGGGGTGTCGCAGGAAGCTCCCTGTCTTCTGCGGAGTCTGGCCTTGGCTGACTGTAGGCAGGACGGGCAGGCCCTGATTGGCAGCAGCTGTCCAGGGTTTCAGAGGGGAGCCTGGCTCTGTCCGACTTGCAGATGCTTCCAGAGATGGAGCCTGCTGGAGGCCAAGCGTTGCTGTGCCGCAGTAGCACCAACCCACTGCAAAAAGATGCCGCAAGCGGCAGGTCTCCAGCGTTGCACGTGGTCCTGCTCCTCTCCTCTGCCTTCGGGAGCGGCCTGGCTTGCAGGGGTGCAGTGGGGAAGCTTTTCCCACTGGGGAGGCCACAGAGGGAAAGAGCGCCCAAGAGCGCGGCCCGGGAGCACCTGGCCGATGTGGCAGCTCTCCTTCTCCGCCCGGCCGCATTCCAGATCCCCAGGGAAACAATTCCCTACCGCCGCGGCCTCCTCCCCGCAACTTCTGGAGCCGAGCAGGTGATCCAGCCTCTGGCACTTCAGGATGGGCGCTCTGATGAACTCTCTCGCTAGACGCGGGGCGGGGGGGGGGAGTCGCAGCGGGGTTGGGTGGAATGGGTTCTTGTGGCGGCTGCTCGTCCTGGCGCTGACCCATTAGGAGCGCATTAAAATCCCATCAGCGTGTTTGCTTTTGCCACGGTGCGCTAATAACCCTCCTTGACGAGGGCTGCGGCGCTTCGGCAGTCGATTGCCGCGCTGGGTCAGCAAACACGGCACCCTGCGCTGTGCAACGAGAGAGCTATTAACACACTGGGGGGCGGGGAGGGAGGGAGGAGATGAGCAGGCATTTGCGGTGGGGGAGGATGGGGGAGGGGCAGGCCTCACCACTACTCTCCTCCTCATCGGCTCTCTCTGCGACGCTCAATCCACGGAAGGCTTAAAGCTGCAGTCCCGGCCAAGTCAGTTCTGCCTGCAAGAAATCTCCAGGCAGCCATCCTGTCTCAGGGCTATCCTGATGTCCTGGAGTAGGAGGCCACACTGCCCAGGAGCAAAGCTGCCTGGGGGGGGGCCGGCCGCCCCCAGCACTAGCACCTTGGACTAGGTGCCGTTTCAAGGGCAGCCCCATGAGGAGCACATGGCTGTAGTCCAGCCTGTTGGGTATCACGGCACGGATCGTGGGGGCTGGATTCGTATCTTCCAGCATTCCTCCGGGGCAAATATTATGTTATGTAATTATTTAGCACTGTCAGAGTATATGGGGTTTACATAGAGGAAAAAGACAGATCCCTGCCCCAAGGGGCTTGCAATCTAGATGTTGACAACAGAGGGAAAGAGTAAGAGATGGAGGCAGGGGAAAAATATGATGTACATGAGCTTGTTTCAGTTACACGTATCTAAACTGAGGCGGGACGGAGACAAAGGCTACAATCCTCTGGAAGGTACCCAGGAGTAGGTCCCATTGAACTCAGGAGTAGGTCCCATTGAACTCAGTGTCTTACATCTGAGTAGACAGACTCATGCTGTAGGACGTGGGACCAGGGATCTCTGCCTGCACCCCCCTGGGCCGTGACGTGTGGCTGAAGGGTCCCTTCCGTCAGCCGGCTGCCATCTTCACGTGCGACATCGGAATCAAAGCAGACCCCGGAGGCAGCAGAAAACACCAACCCAAGCCAGCCTCCAGAAGTCCGAGGCGCCAACGGAGCAGGGCCAGGCCTCCCGCAGCCCTTTCCGCCAGGGACGTGCAGGCCAAGAGGCTGTTGGCAGAGGTGGGAAACCTCTCGACTCTGCAGTCCAGTGTCAGCAGCTGTAGCGTGTGAAAGGGGGGGGTGTCGGGCAGTGCATGTTCCGGGCTGTGCTCTGGAGGGAGATGAGAGGCATTTTCTGCGCTGGAGGAATTCGACTGGGATGAAAGGGGCCGAAAGTGCAGCTCTCTTGCAAGTCCCGCTGAGGTCATTGGGAAGAGGCGTCTGGGCTCAGCAAGGCAGGCCAAGGCCAAGGGCCCAGCTCATCGCAGCCCCTCCCCCAGCTAGGCGAACGCGGCTTGAGCCCAACGCACCTTCCGGGAGCTGGGGGGTGGAGCTCAGCGTGCAGAGCCTTGTCCCAGGGCCCCCGGCAATCTGGTGCTCGCTCTGAAGCCCCTCCCGCCTCGGGAACGAAATAGGGAGAGAAGGTGGCGAAGGAGGAGGGTAGCTGGAGCACTGCGGATCCTTCTCTGCGCAGTGGCACGGACTGCTCCAGCCCCCCTCCGTGGGGCTTCCAGGGGTTTGGTGCTCCACATCTGGAAGGCGGTGATGTCACCCTCCCGCTTCCTGGTCCTTTCCCGGCTGCGGCCTTTGTTCTCTGCCTGCCACCCGGCCAGGCCTGCCGCGTCAGAGCCACTTCTCCATCCCCTTCCCTGGGATTTATGGGGCAGGCTTTGCAAGGCAGGTGGCCAGTGGAGTGGTGGTGGTGGGGGGAGAAGAAGCAATAACTTTGAAAGAAGAGACAGAGAGGGAGGGCGGAGGGCTTTAATGCTTCTGCTGGTTCGGTTTAACGTCTCCTCGGCAAGATTAATCTCTCTACCTCACATCCATTTCATTGAGGGTTTCCAAATCAAAGAGCCGTCACGAAAAGCCCAGCCTTTCCCTAATGCGGGCTGAGTTACAACGGGGAGGTTTGGAGGTGCTTTTCTGGGCAGGTTTTAGTGGGCTCTTCCTGCAGCCTGCAGCAGCCTGGAATTGCTCCTGGGCTGCTTCTCACATGGTTTATGGCAGTGATGTCATGCAGGGGGTACGCGGGGGTACGCGAGTACCGGTTTCTAGGATTACAGCTGGCCCCGCCCATTCGCCCGCCCACTCGTCGACTCCGCCCACTGCAACGTTTGAATTTCCTGCATGTTTGAGTTGCCTGCACGTTCTCAGAGCCAGGCAGGCAGGCAGGCAGCGAGCGGAGCCTTTCCTTTCCTTGCCACTGAAAAATGAGTTGCTCTGGGGTTTTAACATGATGCCAGGCCTCCTTCACATGTTCTGGGGGTGCTGTGGAATCCTGTTGCAGCTGCTGGGTCAGTTTAAAATCGTCTGAGGCCTCCAAAAGGGCTTTTTTCATGTCCCTTCCTGCCACGACATCACTTCCGGCTTATGACATCACTTCCGGTGGGCGGATCCCGACACGTGCCAATCAAAAGTGAGTACCTGTTCTTAAATCATTTAGATGACACCACTGGTTTATGGCCATGCGTGTGCAGGACGGAGGTCCGCTAGAGCAGGCAGTGCCCTGCAGCGGCTGTGTCGAAGGGGAGGGGGGAGGCTCACTTCCTTCCCTGTAGGTCCGAAGGCATTCCTGAGGCTGACCTTTGAGAAGGGGCGCTTGGGAAAGCACGGGCTCTGCTACGGAGCTGGACCAATGGACCCACCGAGCTCAGGATGCTCTCCGCTGCCTGACCGTGCCTCTGGCAGGCCTTTCTGCCCCTGGGACCGGACGCCTGCACAGTGTGGCTCTGCCCTGGCTCTGCCCCTCCTGCGCATGACACTTTGGCTCCCGCTGGTCTCTGCCAGTCCGTTTATTGGACACGGCACCGGGCAGGCGGGGGCCAGAGCAGGAATTTTTCCTGCCCTCCACATCCACAGTCCTGCCACCCTGCCGGTCCCTGTGTCACCCTGTGACCTCTTGTTGTATACTGAGCAGCATCCCAATTGCCCTTCGCTGGCTGGCCAGCACAGGCCTTTCTTGAGTCCATTTTTCCAGTGTCACTTCTTTACTTCCTCCCTTTCAATGCTGTGTTTATGCCCTGGGCAGTGGAAGCAGAGGAGGAGGATCGTGCAGGGGGCGCTCCTGGCTTCATCTGTGCACCTCCTCCAAAGGTCCCGGCAGCCACTGATAGAGGAAGGGCCCCCTGCCATTCTAGTCCCCTCCCCCAGGCATCTGCCTAGCTTGCCTCTGTGGTGTGCCTGACCTTGGCGCTGTCTGCCCCGATCGTGGGGGTGTCCTGGCGAGAAGATGCCTGCCTTTTCCAGGCACACCTCTGACATTGCACATTACCATTATTGCTGTTATTGTGATTATTATTGTGATTATTGTTAATCACAGTCTATCTGGTGGTGGTTGGTGTTTTCTCAATACTGAGTCCTTCCCAAGGACACAGTATGTTTAGAGGTATGTCTGCAGAATTTGTTCAGTTCCAAGTAGAGCTGCCTTTTGCAGCTTACCTATAATAATTCATTTACACCTAAGGTGTGCAGGTGTTTTCCCATGGGTTTTTTTTTTGAATGGTGCCTAAAGCACTCACTACTAGTGGTACAATATTCACCTGTATTTGCTGGGGTTCTTCCATCTCAATCTGAAGATCTTTGTACTTGGTTATTTTTCCATGTCCTTTGTCTTCAATTCACGCATCTGCAGGTGTTCCACATCTATAATCGAGACCATTTTCTTTTCCACTACTGTTAAATCTGGGATGCTATGCACCAGATGTTTATCTGTTTGGGTGCAGAAATCCCACAGTATTTTGACCGCTGCATTTTTTAAGAGTCTTGTCTGGTTTGTGATCCACCATTTCCTGGGCACTGCAATATCATACTTCTTGCAAAGGTTCCAATCGGGCAGTCCTACTGGAAGCCAAGCCTGATTGCTCCCTGGAAGGACAAATCCTGAAGCTGAAGCTCCAATACTTTGGCCACCTCATGAGAAGAGAGGACTCTTGAGAAAAGACCCTCATGCTGGGAAAGATGGAAGGCAAAAGGAGGAGGGGGCGGTAGAGGATGAGATGGTTAGAGAGTGTCACTGAAGCAATGAGCATGAAATTGGGTGAACTCCGGAAGCTAGTGGAGGACAGGGAGGCCTGGCGTGCTGTGGTCCAAGGGGTCGCGAAGAGTCGGACACGACTTAGCAACTGAACAACCACAACTATTAGGCACCAATCCAACTGTACCTGCGGAGCCTCTCAGGTGCCATCAGTTCACTCAGCGGGTCCAGGGATGGAATTCTATCTCAAGAAAAAGGGAATAGAAGCCTTGGAAGCATTTTGCACTAGGGGGATGCAGCCTGTGTGGCACCACATGCCCCAGAATGCATGCACCAGAATTCTTGTGCAATTCTACTTGAGGTCACTTACATCTTACATGAGGGTTCGTTTCTGAAGCGAGCGTGTAATGCAAATGCATTTTGATTGCCCCCAAATGCACACTGTCTCTTTTAAAAATTAAAATCACAATACAAGAGACGTGCAGGAACTGACTGTGGGACAGCAGATTCAGAGTCTGATTCAAACAAATGTAAAAACAAATGTAAAACAAATGTAAACAAATGTAAAGTGATGCACATTGGGGCCAAAAACCAAAACTTCACCTATAGGCTAATGGGTTCTGAGCTGTCTGTGACAGCTCAGGAGAGAGATCTTGGGGTGCTGGTGGACAATTCCATGAAGGTATCGACCCAGTGTGCGGCAGCAATTAAGAAAGCCAATTCCATGCTCGGGGTAATTAAAAAAGGGGTTGAGAATAAAACAGCCAATATTATCATGCCATTGTACAAAGCAATGGTAAGGCCGCACCTGGAATATTGTGTCCAGTTCTGGTCGCCGCAACTCAAAAAGGACATAGTGGAGTTGGAAAAGGTGCAGAAGAGAGCGACAAAAATGATGACGGGGCTGGGGCACCTCCCTTATGAAGAAAGACTGCAGCGTTTGGGGCTCTTCAGTCTAGAAAAAAGGCGCCTGAGGGGGGACATGATTGAGACATACAAAATTATGCATGGAAGGGATAGAGTTGATAGAGGGATGTTCTTTTCCCTCTCTCACAACACCAGAACCAGGGGGCATCCGCTAAAACTGAGGGTTGGGAGAGTTAAAACAGATAAAAGGAAGTACTTTTTTACCCAGCGGGTAGTTAATCTGTGGAACTCCTTGCCACAGGAGGTGGTGATGGCATCTGGTCTTGATGTCTTTAAGAGAGGATTAGACTGATTTCTGGAGGAAAGATCCATTGTGGGCTATAGGCAATGATGGATTGTGCAACCTCCTTACAAAGGTGGTGGGCTACAGGTACCGGGTGTAAGGGAGTGGCTACAGGATGCAAGCATCTTGTTGTCTCCTGCCTCCCTGGGGCACCTGGGGTGGGCCGCTGTGAGATTCAGGAAGCTGGACTAGATGGGCCCTTGGCCTGATCCAGCATGGCTCTTCTTATGTTCTTATGTTATCCTTATCCCCTCACTGGTGCAGTTGTGCCAAAACTCTGCACAATATCTAGCAATGGGGGGTGGGAATTGGGAGGCTTCCGAGAGGAAAGGGCCTCAGTCCCCTTATCCTTCCATAACCCTTCCACTCCGCAATGGATTTCCTAGAACCAACCCCAGCTCTTTAGTTGGTGGAGAAAGGGGGCAGGGAGGCTGCAAAAAAGGAGGATAGAATCCAATGCATGCCAGTATAATTCAGTATAAAACACTCTTTATACGCAACTACACTGCAGCCACAGAAAAGGTGTGCAAGACTTGAAGAGTGGGCTTTTCAGTGGGGCCACTGAAAAGCAACTTTTAGCCTTTATGGTTTGCATATGTTCATAATATCTTGCTGCTTTTTGCAGCTTTTGGAACAAAACTGGAAAGCACATTTGGTGGGGCTCAATTGTTATCGTTATGTTCCGCATTGTGTTTGACCTGCTGTCGCATTACAGCAAAATACTCTTTGAGCTCATGCCAAATTGAGTCCCCTTATAAATCTGAATGGGAGACGAGGCCCTTTCTGGTGGGCGCACTAGCCATGTGTGTGTATATCAACTGCTTCCCCTCCCAGATGCTCACAACCTTTGGCAGAATTTGGGCCCGGATTGGCGGCAGTCTGCATACCGTAATGGGAAGCACCTGAAACAGCACCAGCACATCTGGATTGTGAAGGCTTGCAATGCTGGAACGGCAGCCTTTGTCTCCAGAATGACAGTCACTTTTGCATGTAGCTGAATTTGCTCCAAAAGGAAGTCGTCTTTGGGATGCAGCTTTGTTGGCCAGAGTTGCGGGACTCCTTGCTGCCCCAGAGGAAGAAGGAAAAAAATCCTGCGAAATCCTCAAGATAAAGCGACTTGACAGAAGCTGAGCAGCTGCAGGTCCCTTCGCTGTCCAGTAGCGACACTGGTGGAGTCTGTAACCCTCTGGGTTGGAACGCAGGTTTGGCAGCCCGTAACTGACATGCATGTTAAGTGCAATGGGTGAATAAATAATGTGCATGCCCAAGACAACAGTCAACAAGAGAATGCTGGAGAGGAAGGTTTTGTCATGACAGACAGAGAAGTGGTCTAGGCCAGTGAAAAAGAACCAGGCTTTTCTCTGTGTGCAAGTAGCTCATGGCACCAGGCCAAGGCACCTGAGTGCAGGATAATCACTGATGAGCTACAGCTGTGGGTTGAGGTGGACGTGCCTAGATGCACGGAGTAAATGGCCACCGAATGAAGGGCACTGATTGGTGTTCAGGACTCAACACAGGTATAAGAATGGGACAGGTTCCCAGTGCTAACTTGTGGGTAAGACCGATTAGGAGGGGAGGCTGTCTGGTTCAACAGAAAAGATCTGCTGTGTAAGTTGCCAACTGACTTATCCTGTATGCTGTACTATGCCTGACTGATCTGTATGGAATGAGACCTTTTGCCTGGAAACTGACAACGCTGAATACATTTCTTATCTACACTAAGACTGTGTGTTGTGCATTCCTTTGCTGAAGCAGAAGAAGCCTTGCTGTTATCTTGGGAAGGCAGTTTCCTCTGTGCAACCGAGCTGTAACTCTGCTGAACATGCCAGGTGTTGACGTGAGAGCCCTTCACATTTGGGGTCCTCTCCAATGCCACCTGGGCATAAGTCTTGGGGAGACGCGACAGGTTTCTGGTGGTGCGGGAAGGGGGAGGAGAGGTCCACATTTCTCAGTGCTCAGAAGGGCAGAGTCACTTATGAACCCAGCTAGGGGAGCAAGGAACGTGCCTGGCCCTAGTGGCTGGCTGGGGCACTGCCTGGGAACTCTGAGCTCCATGGAGGAAAGGGAAAAACAGACACCAGTAAATGTCTGGGGAAAACAGTCCCTCCTGCTGCAAGTTGCTTCAAAAGAGGCTCCAGGGTCAAAATGTTGCTGGGGGGCATGTGTGTGGGGCTTTAGGTAGGGAACCATGACATTGGAAGTTGTAGGAGAGGCTGTTGCAGGACAGAACAAAGGTCACACGCCCCCGGCCTCAGGCATGGGTGCTGAAAAAATGAAAAAAAAAATGGAAAAAAACCATGGGGCCTGAAAAACCCGCAGCCCTCCTAGTTGGTGCTCATGTCCAAAAGAATTGCTGTTCAGTCACTAAGTCGTGTCCGACTCTTTACGACTCCCCGGACCGCAGCACGCCCGGCCTCCCTGTCCTCCACTAGCTTCTGGAGTTCGCCCAATTTCATGTTCATCGCTTCGGTGACACTCTCTAACCATCTCATCCTCTGCCACCCCCTTCTCCTTTTGCCTTCAATCTTTCCCAGCATGAGGGTCTTTTCTCAAGAGTCCTCTCTTCTCATGAGGTGGCCAAAGTATTGGAGCTTCAGCTTCAGGATTTGTCCTTCCAGGGAGCAATCAGTCTTGACTTCCTGGAGGATTGACGGATTGGGTCTCCTTGTAGTTCATGGGACTCTCAAGAGTCTTCTCCAACACCATAGTTCGAAAGCATCTATTCTTCGGCACGCTGCCTTTCTTATGGTCCAGCTCTCACAGCCATACATTGCTACTGGGAAAACCATCGCTTTGACTAGGCGGACCTTTGTTGGCAGGGTGATGTCTCGGCTTTTGATTAAGTTGTCTAGGTTCGCCATAGCTTTCCTCCCAAGAAGTAAACGTCTTTTAATTTCATGGCTGCAGTCACCATCTGCGGTGATCTTGGAGCCCAGGAAAATAAACTCTGTCATTACTTCCATTTCTTCCCCTTCTATTTGCCAGGAAGTGATGGGAGTGGTGGCCATGATCTTAGTTTTTGTAATGTTGAGCTTCAAGCCGATTTTGGCACTTTCCTCTTTCTCCCTCATCAGAAGGTTCTTGAGGTCTTCCTCACTTTCTGCCATTAGAGTGGTATCGTCTGCCTATCTGAGGTTGTTGATATTTCTCCCAGCAATCTTGATTCCAGCTTGTGAATCCTCCAGCCCTGCCTTCCTCATGATGTACTCTGCATATAAGTTAAATAAGCAGGGTGACAGTATACAGCCTTGTCGTACTCCTTTCCCAATTTGAAACCAGTCGGTTGTTCCATGTCCAGTTCTAACTGTTGCTTCCTGACCTGCATACAGGTTTTCCGGAAGACAGATAAGGTAGTCTGGTACTCCCATCTCTTCAAGAACTTCCCCAATTTGTTGTGATCCACACAATCAAAGGCTTCAGCATAGTCAATGAAGCAGAAGTAGATGTTTTTCTGGAACGCTCTTGATCCAGTGAACATTGGCAATTTGATCTCTAGTTCCTCTGCCTCTTCGGAAACCAGCTTGTACTTCTGATAGTTCTCGATTCACATACTGCTGAAGCCTAGCTTGTAGGATTTTGAGCATCACCCTGCTAGCATGTGAAATGAGTGCAATGGTGCGGTAGTTCAAACTATCTTTGGCATTGCCCTTCTTTGGGATTGGAATGTAAACTGATCTTTTCCAGTCTTGTGGCCACTGCTGGGTTTTCCAAATTTGCTGACATATGGAGTGCAACACTTTGACAGCATCACCGTTTAAGATTTTGAGTAACTCAGCTGGAATGCTGTCACCTCCACTAGCTTTGTTGTTAGTGATGCTTTCTAAAGCCCACTTGACTTCACACTCCAGGATTCCAGGTTCAAGCTCAATGAATGCACCATTGTGGTTGTCAGGAACATTCAGATTGGATTTATATAGTTCCTCTGTGTATTCTTGCCACCTCTTCTTAATGTCATCTGCTTCTGTTAGGTTCTTGCTGTTTTTGTCCTTTATCGTGCCTACCTTAGCATGAAATTGTCCTTTGATATCTCCAATTTTCTTGAAAAGATCTCTAGTCTTCCCTGTTCTGTTGTTTTCCTCTATTTCTTTGCTCATTTAAGAAGGCCTTCCTATCTCTCCTTGCTGTTCTCTGGAAATCTGCATTCAGTTGGGTATATCTTTCCCTTTCTCCCTTGCTTTTTGTTTCCCTTCTTTTCTCAGCTATTTGTAAAGCCTCGTCAGACAGCCACTTTGCCTTCTTGCATTTCTTTCTCTTTGGGATGGTTCTAGTTGCTGCCTCCTGTACAATGTTACAGACCTCCATCCAGAGTTCTTCAGGTACTTTATCTACCAAATCTAAGCCCTTAAATCAATTTGTCACCTCCACTGTACATTCATATGGGATCTGATTTAGGTCATATGTGGAGGGCCTAGTGGTTTTCCCTACTTTTTCAGTTTAAGCCTGAATTTTGCAATAAGAAGCTCATGATCTGAGCCACAGTCAGCTCCAGGTCATGTTTTTACTGCCCGTATAGAACTTCTCCACCTTTGGTTGCAAAGAATGTAGTCAATCTGGTTTCTGTGTAGACCATCTGGTGAAGTCCATGTGTAGAATCACCATTTGTGTTGCTGGAAAAGGGTGTTTGCTATGACTAATGTGTTCTCCCGACAAAACTCTATCAGTCTTTGTCCTGCTTCATTTTGCTCTCCAAGACCAAACTTGCCTGTTATTCCTATTACCTCTTGACTTCCTACTTTAGCATTCCAATACCCTATTGACAGTGATGGTGAACCTATGACCCATGTGTCAAAGGTGACACACCACAATGTTTGGGGTGACACACCAGTGTTCACCAACACCTGACAAAAACTGAGTTTAGTTAACTCATTTTTCATTTTTGTAATTATTTGAAGTTTCTTTATGTAATACATAAAGGAAGGGGAGGATTGGGTACATGATTGGACCGTATATCTTTTTAAATAAATGACTATAAATAATTTTTTCTTCTGTTTGGGAGGGCGGTTGACACACCGACAGACTCAAGTTAAGCATTTTCCAAAGTTTTGACATGCTGAGCCCAAAAGGTTCGCCATCACTGTCCTATGATGAGAAGCACATCTTTTTTTGGTGTTAATTTTAGAAGGTGTTCTAGATCTTCATAGAAATGGTCAATTTCTTCCTGTTCAGCATCAGTGGTTGGGGCATAGACTTGGACTACTGTGATGTTGAAAGGTTTGCCTTGGATTCGAATTGAAATCATTCTATCATTTATGAGGTTATACCCCAATACAGCTGTTCCCACTCTTCTGTTCATTATGAAGGCTACTCCATTTCTTATAAAGGATTCCTGCCCACAGTAGTAGATATAATGGTCATCTGAGTTATTAGTATAGTATAGATCCTTTATTGGCATAAAACAGGCCTAACATAGAACAAAAAAAAAAAAGAACAAAAGCAAACACACACAGTAAATCATCCAGGGCATAATTCAGCTTTTCGAATGCGCAAATCAGTTAACTTATGCAGGAAGGTTGCCACCCTTTCAGTTATTTCAACCGAAGTGTCTGATAAGACATAGCATAATTTAGCCACATCAGAAAGCCCCTGTCTTGTTCTCAGAATGGGGACCAAGAAACTTTGGCAGATCTCAGCATCCAAAGGGCAGTAGAGAAGAGAATGGGCAATTGTCTCGATATACCCGTCTGCAAGGGCAGCATATATCTGCATGGGGAATCTTATGAAATTTCCCATAAAGGACAGCAGATGGCAGGGCATCAAATCTGGCTAGAGAAAAAGCTCTCCGTTTCTGATGGCAGTGCAACGAGTAAAAATATGGAGCGACTTGTGCATAGACTACTGGGATCTTCAAGCTTAGGGAGAACAGGCTCTGTTCATTACACTAAAAAGATCTTGCCTTTCAATGCCTAAGAGTCTGCTGAATTTAACACACTGAAATGCCTCTCGGTAAGGGAGTACACCTAGGGTCTCCAGAGAGAGCCCAAAGGATTTGATTTTCTTGTCCAAGATACCTATCACTTCTATAAGAGATGACTGATTAAGTTTGAGAAACATCTGGTAGAGTAAGCTACATGGATCATCTGAGTTAAATTCTCCCATTCCTGTCCATTTTAGTTCACTAATTGCAATGATGTCAATGTTCAGTCTTGACATCTCACATTTAACCACGTCTAGGTTACCTTGATTCATAGATCTGACGTTCCAGGTTCCTATGCAGTATTGTTCTTTGCAGCATCATACTTTCCTTTCACTTCCAGACACATCCACAGCTGAGCTTCCTTTTGGTTTTGGCCCAGCTACTTCACTCTTTCTGGAGCTACTAGTACTCGTCTTCTGCTCTTCCCCAGTAGCATAAAGGAAATCTTTCGACCTGAGGGGCTCATTTTCCAGCATCATATCGTTTAGCCTTTTAATACTGTAGTCCATGGGGTTTTCTTGGCAAGGGTACTGGAGTGGGTTGCCATTTCCTTCTCCAGTGGACCACATTTAGTCAGAACTCTCTACTATGACCTGTCCATCTTGGGTAACCCTACACGGCATAGCTCACAGCTTCATTGAGCTAGTCAAGCCCCTTCGCCACAATAAAGCAGTGATCCATGAAGGGGACCAAAAGAATTACCAGGTGTTAAACCAGCAAAAACAACTGTGTTAACTTATGGAGGAAAAGTCCATCACAGGCCACAAGCCAGATGGGTATCTGCAACATTCTAGAAGCAGAATGCCAGGTACAATGGAGTGTCACCCAATGGAGGATGCAGGCATCTTGTTGTCCTGGGTGCTCCCTGAGGCATCTGGTGGGCCATTGTGAGATCCAAGAAGCTGGACTACGTGGGTGTGATCCAACGGGACTCTTCTGACATTCTTATGTACCGTTATGCTGAATCCTGCCCCCTGGGGTCAGATTCCCCCCCCCTGGAATGTTCTCATCTGCATTGGGCCTTGACAGGTCTGCTTCTGTGAATGCACATTTATTCCAAATTTGTTATGTGTCTCATGTACTTCTCCACCTCACAGGCTTCACCACATGCTGAAACAAGGCAAAACCAGGCTGGCCTGGGGGTTGCGAGGGATTTCATGAGCTTCCGGGAAATGGCTGAAGCTGTAAGAAGACACGGTGCTCCTTATGGGTGAGAAGAACACGGGGAGAAGGTCTTGCTTTTCTTGCAAGATGCACATATAGGAGGGTGGACAGAAATGGTGCAGAGCTTGGGATGGCCACCCAGATCTTTAAGGATAAGACTCTGATATTTGACCTCAGTTACTTTTTTCTTTTTTTTAGGGGGGGGGGAGGGAGATAAATACTGCTTGCGTCTGTAGTCACAACTGTGGCTTTTAAAGGTTCTGAGCATGAAGTGGTGGCTCAGTTGTGCCTGTCGCTCTGGCCTTTGCAACACCTGGCAGAAGCGGGCTTTTGATTTCAACCGCGCATCAATATTCCCCCTGCTCTTTTGATGGCTTTTTCACCCGGGGGCCTCATAGCGGCTCAGAGGCAATGCATAATTCATGCCAACCAGCTGTCAAAACACTCCGCGAAGGCCCTCGCCTCTGCCTGCGGCACGTCTGCTGCGGCAAAAAAGGCAGGCACCAGCTGTGGGTGTTCTGGTGCCACACACAGCCCTGGGGAGGATCCTGCAAACGGACATGCTCTATGGCAGGGGATTCTGAGTAGAGCTGTTGGGCCTCCCAAAGCGTGGCCAGGGAGGTTGTGCCAAAATGAAAAACTGAGGCTTGTGGCTAAGCATTGCGGTTTGGGCATCAGCTCCGTGTGAATGCTTCGTATCAGAGATGCTGAGAGTGTCTCCGCCATTGCTACCCTGTGGCAGGCTGATGGCAGGGATAGCTGGTAGATCTCATCTCCAGCCCATGCCAGCTGCAGCCACAATGAATGGGAGCGGGTGCAGTGTGGATGGCCAACCTGAGGATGCCCTCAGTGGCACAGGCATGCGATGCTGGGCATAAGCAGGAGGAGGGAGCTCCCTAGACCTGGGCTGTGTCCTTACTTGCCAAACAGGCCAAAGGAAGCCCCGTTTCAGATGACGTGGCTTTCTTCCGGTCCAGCCAAGCTCTGAGCTGCAGGGAGTTCAGCTTTGAGCTGCGAGGCTGCACGGTCCACAACTTACCATGAACAACCCCCACCCCCACAACCAGCAAGCCGTGTGTGTGTGGAGGGGGGAAGGTCCTACACAACTACTGACTGTGGTTGGGAGCCCAATGGGGTCGGGAAGCCTCAGTTGTGGGGTCTCAGGAACTTAGTTGGGGGAACAAAAAGGGTTGAAGACCACTGGACTAGAGCACCTCCAGGTAAAGGGGGCGGCATCTGGAGTACCCCTTCAGGTACCAGGAGAGGGTGTCCAGTCCTGCGCAGGCTTTTTTAGCAGGCAATTGTGCTAAAATAGCTTTCACTAGTGCCAGCCTTCTGGGTCACTTTTCTCTCTAGTAAGAATCTTGGATTACTGTGAACAGTGCTGGGAGTGGGCAGTGAGTGGTGACGGGGTGGGGTGGGATAGGCTCCTGGGAGGGGGGACCCTGCTGTCAGTCTTGCCCCCTCCCGGCAGCCCATTCCCATATACAGGGTCATGGCACCAAACAGGTTGAGGAGCACTGGACTAGCTCGTCTCCTGCTGCCTTCACAGGGGCTGCCACGTCCTCATGCCAGCCTGGCGAGCAGGGTGCCCCCCTCACAGCCACCACCCCAGGGCCAGGGCTCAGCGCCTCCTTGCCCACACGCTTCCCTTCTGCAAAGAGGGGGTGGCAAAAGCCACGTATTGTCCAGGGGGAAGGAACTCTGCCCCTCCTGCGCGCGGTTTTGCCCGACCTTTCAGGGGGATACAAGGTGCATCTTTTCCATCGGCCTCGGCTTTGGCTGGCTGAAGCAGGCCCAGCGCAAGCTTCCCCGATCCTCTCCTCCCACCCCCAGCTCCCCAGTGGGTGCTGCCATCTGGGCTTCCCTCCCACCTGCACCTGGTCCCACGCCAGCTTGGCCTCCTCCCCCAGCCACCCTTCTCATCTCACCCCTTCCCTTAGATGGCGACGGTGGCTTCTGCGGTGAGCTGAGCTGTGGCTTTCCCTGGCTGTTTGACCGTCTCTTCAAGAAGCAGCACACAGGCAGGAAAGCTGAAGAAGACAACGAGGCAGGAGACCCTCTCCGCGCCCCTCCCCTCCCCCTTTGGAGCACAGCAGGAGGGGGCGGGCAGGAGGGGCTCCAGTGGCCCCACCCTCCAGAGTTGCCCCAGAGGGAGGGCTGGCCTGGTGCTCTGGAGCGATGGCAGTGCCCAGACCAATTACAGGGCCAGCCTCAGGGCAATCCGTGCTTTCCAGTGTCGCTGCTCTCGGCAGGGGTGCTATTGTGGGCTTCTGAATTTGTTTTTTAATAGGAAGGTGGGAAGGCGTAATAACGACGGCTGCGAGCCACTTTGAGCAGTGGAGGGACAGCTGACACTTGCTTTC
>JAJKFI010039724.1:0-11242 GCA_029204185.1 Lerista edwardsae | reverse complement strand
TAATAATAATAATAATAATAATAATAATAATAATAATAATAATAATACATGCATTTATATACCGCCTTTCTTAAGATCACTAGATTTCTCTAATGACTGTAACTCAAGGCGGTTTAGATAGGCAGACTTTTATTCACAAACCCAAAGGTTTTTACAATTTACAGAAATGTTCTATCTTTCAAGAACAACACTCATACAGATCTTTCTTTCTGGATTTAGCCTTCTTTCTTAGCCACCCGTCTGTCTTCTGCTGGCTGATAAGAGGCTTCCCTGCTCCCACCAGAGACGCAGCTGACTTCAGCACACTCCTCCTCCCACGAGGCAGCTGGAACTCAGCTTTTAATCAGCCGCAGTTTGCAAGGTCTGCCGCTCACAGAGACTTCCGGCAGTCCTGAGCTCACGACCTTCAGATCTTCAGGTGTTATCTTTGGGCAAACGGAGGCATTAACCCTCTCGGCTAAATCTTCTGCCCAAATACTGCATCTCAGGGCTTAAGCTTAAGTTCGGCTTAAAAACTGAGGAGTCAAAAAACTAAGGCACATTTATCAGCATGTGGGGGGCTCTTTGAACCAGAGTACAGTTAGATACCCCTTGGAGAATTAAAGAGACACAGGCTCTGTCCTACAATCGGTCAGCCATGGATCTTCCAAAATTTAGGGTGCAATCCTAACTTGGAGTTCGGCCGACACAATCAGGCCAGCAAAGTTTGGCTGGCACAAGGGACACTGTAAAGTATGTTTGGACCACTCTCGGAGTCAGAGAGGCCAGCACACAGATGTGCACCATCCTTCCTGTCTCCAAGAGTGGTCCAAACATGCTTTATGGTGGCCCTTGTGCCAGCCAAATTTTGCTGGCCTAACTGTGCTGGCCTCGTTCCAGGTTAGGATTGTGCCCTTAATCTGGGGGATACTATGATGGATACTTTAATACTGCCTTGCTCTGCATTACACCAAAGAAATTGGCGATTGAATCAGGTGCAGGTTTCTGTGGCACCCGCTGATAGAAGAGGAGGCACAGTGGAGAATCCGCGGAAAAAAGGGGCATTGAGGACAAGGGCGACGTTGTGCTGAGTGGTCAACAGAATGGTCGGGTTAGCCTTGAACGTAAATATGCCCAAAGTAGGGGGAGAGTCGGGAACAGACCTGCTCAGCTCACAGAGTATGATGTGCTGCTGCTTCTTTCTCCTCCTTTCCTTTGGAAGCAGGCAGCAATACGGGAAGCAGCCAGTAGAAGGAGCTGGCTCACCAGGTTCCCCAGAGCCTCAGGTGGGCCAGACCTGAACCTTCCTCCCAGGCATGCAGAGCTAAAGGCTGGACTAGAAGCGCCCTGGAGAAGGTGGTCTTGAATAATGCAGGCTTGCTTTAAAGCTTCTGATGCTCGGTGATTGAAGGCAAGCGCTGCTCTGGAAAGCACGAGGAGAGATGGACCAAGGCTCGGCTTGAGGCACCTTCCTAGGCTCATAACCTTCGTCTCCTACTTGAAATGATCGCTAAGTAAACCGGTTGCTGATCATGACCTAAAAAAAGACCAGAAATCGAACCTCAAGCTGTGATGAAAGCCCTGTTGTTGTTGTTGTCGTCGTCGTCCCCCTATTATTCTATATGTTTGGACACTTCTAGCCCTCCAGCCCCTTTGGGCTCTCAACCTGCCTGCCTGGCATTCTGGATGCAGGAGCCATTGTCCAGGACGCTCCTCTGAAACACCTGTCCAGAAAAGTCGTGCATAAAAATTGGGTTGTTTTGTCGTTCTGTCCTGGCTGCCCCAGAGGCAAGAGATCCTGCGGAGAATGGCTTCTGCCCACCTGTTGGCAGCCAAGCTCACCTGCCTAGGTAAGAGGTGGGATGGTGTGGCCAGGTGGGCTCCCCTTCAGGCCATCAGCTGACCACATGCCGTCACCATGCTACGTCTCCTAAGGTCAAAGATGTTTGGGTGTGCTTTGCCGGGGCTGCTCTTGGAGCCAGCGGCTGGTTCAAGTGAGTGCAGAAGACGAGCATTCCCAGAACAACTGAAGGAGCTGTATTCATCGCTAGATGCATTTAGGGCCACAGTTCCCAAAGTGCTCCATGGGAACCATGTTTGTGGCCAGGTGGCAGATACAATCCCCAGGATCTCACTGCTGCCAGGACAGAAGGGGGGTTGTTAAACTCACCTGCAGGTAGTGCCAGCCTCTGGGCAGTGATGTCATGCAGGGGGTACGTGGGGGTACGTGAGTACCGGTTTCTAGGATTACAGCTGGCCCCGCCCATTCGCCCGCCCACTCATCGACTCCGCCCCCTGCAACGTTTGAATTTCCTGCACGTTTGAGTTGCCTGCACGTTCTCAGAGCCAGGAAGGCAGCGAGCGGAGCCTTGCCTTGCCTTGCCACTGAAAAATGAGCTGCTCTGGGGTTTTGGAACTGTTGGGTCACTTTAACATGATGCCAGGCCTCCTTAACATGTTCTGGGGGTGCTGTGGAATACTGTTGCAACTGTTGGGTCAGTTTAAAATTGTCTGAGGCCTCAAAAAGGGCTTTTTTCATGTCCCTTCCTGCCACGACCTCACTTCCAGCTTATGACGTCACTTCCGGTAGGCGGGTCCCGACACGTGCCAATCAAAAGTGAGTACCTGTGCTTACATCATTTAGATGACACCACTGCCTCTGGGGTATGTGGGGAGCCCTGTGGATGCCTCTGCAGGGCTCCCCAAGCCTCTGCTTAACTAAACCTCATAATTGGAAACTGCTCCTGGTTTCCACCTCCTTCTGTCCCGGCAGCAGCACAATCCTAGGGATACTGTTGCTGCCTTTCCCCCTGCCTGCCCCCTAAAGGGGCATAGGGCAGTGCTTCTCAGGCTGGTGGGTTGTGACCCACCAGTTTGGGAACAGCTGATTTAGGGAATTAACCTTGCATTGTTTACTCTCTCCGCTTCAAGCCAATGTGCAAACCTCACCAGTGGGGCAGAGGCTGACTAAGGAGAGTAGCACCTAATAGTTAGCGCTCAGCACACCCCTTCCTGTTCTCCACCTCACTGATTTACTGGGTCAATAGTTGAATGGGGATATCCACTGCCACCATCCCAGGCTGGGGAAACCAGGCACAGCAGGGTCAAGTGGAGAAATCTCCCCCCCCCTTTGAGGAGTGCACAGAACCTTGCAGCTCTTGTTCAAAAACCAAATAGCAGTAGCAAACCTGAGAGGTTCTAGCAATGGGACCACCCACTCAGTTATCAGAAAACACGAACTAGGCAGGCAAGGTGTCAAAATATCACCAGTTAATTAGCCCCACCACACCCCTTAAATAATTTACCAAAAAATGAGAAAGAGGTGGAGAGAAGTTCCACAAGCAGGCAGATGGAAAGCGCCTGACCTTGGCTAGACGGCCACCAACAGAGAGCTTGACCAAACTGGACGCAGCAGCTAGTTTACCTCGGAAGTGTAACAGCAACAAATCACACTGTCTTGATTCACAGGCCCCTTGTCTTTTCCTGATTAAAACAGTGAATTTCATGTCAATCAGACGTCAGCCATGTGGCAAGGAAGAGGCTGACTAAGCAGACAATAGGGCTGTTCGCACATTGTGCTGAATCCAGGTAAGGTTGCTTGTGCACAGGTACACATTTTCAAGGAACTGATTATATATCAGCTCAGCTCTTGGGTATATTGCACACAGATTGTATCTGCATGGGGTGAAATCTAGCACAGTATGTGAATTCCTATTCCCAGTTACAGATGAATAATGACACTGCAGTCAAACATGTTATGCTCATTATATTCCTGAGGTCTAGTGTCAGGCCCTGTCAACAACTTTAAGGTTTTACTTATTAAGATAGCAATTTTTTATACCACTGTCTTCTTAAAATCCACACGTTCTATGTAATCAAGTGAAATGGAGGTAGATGAAATTAAGGTCTTGTCTCTCCTGTTTTATATTTCTCACCCTTTGGGTCTAAGCGGCAAAGCCTCTATCAGACTTCTTGTAAAGTAAGTTCCCCTCCCCAGCATGCCTCTCTCAGCTGCCCCTGGAGGAAAATGCAATTACTGACCAGAAAATTGTGTGAGCTTATCAGGGTTAGTTAAAGCTCTCTGTAAATCAATCATTTAATTAACACTTACAAGAAAAGATTAGAACTACACCCAAAATGAGACAAGGGTATTTCCCAGTGGGTTCCCACTCCAAGAAGCAATTCGGAGATCACGGGTGCTTTTGGCAGTCAATGAAAAGCCGAGTTCTTCTCGGCCGCCCTCCAAAGTGTGTCACACCCAGGCAATGAGAGAGAGAGAGAGAGAGAGAGAGAGAGAGAGAGAGAGAGAGAGAGGCCAGCTTGGCTGCCTGCAGTCTCAGAACATCTTTCACACTGTAAACACCAGAAGGGTCAGCTGCTTGCCTGCCTTGCCTGTAACAGCAGGAAGACAAACATGCTTGTCATTTGGTATTTGATTCATTTTCAGTGGTTATAAACTGCTTTTCTGCAGAGCATCCCAAATAGTGTAGACTGATAACTTGCAGTGAGAGAGAAAAATAAAATGGGAAAATCGTCAAGGAGCGTGAAAGTGCAAAGGTGCCTGTCTTGTGGCAGATGGATTGGAGGGAGCACTGAGCCCAAGCGCACCTGTCACCTCAGAAAGTCATGTTGGGGCATGTTGTGTCGGAATGTTAATCGTTGTGTCAGGAAGTGTGCACAGGTGAAAGGAAGTGGGGGCAGCCATTTTTTGTGACCTCGGGGAGGGTTTTTTTTTTTTTTTTTAGTCTTATAAAAGTGGCAGTACGAAATGCATCCTCCAGAACACACTATGCTGGGCAGCCACAAACTCACCCCAACCCAACTAAAACTGCTAATCCAGCTAAGGGCACAATCCTAACTCTCTATCACTGGGGTCAGGGCAATGATGCTCCGAGCCAAGGGAAGAAGCATTCCCTCACCTTGAGGAGGCCTGCATGACTACATCTCCACTGCGGGGTGCGGCACAGCTGGGTCAGGGCTGAAAAGTGGGTTAGGATTGCACTCGCAGGCTTAGTCTTCACAAGTGGCACCGATGCCATGAGAAGCCTCCTTGTCCCCTTGTAAGGAATGTGCGTGGCCCCAGGGCAGGGTTTGCAGATGTGCTTGCAAGGAATAGGTCATGAGGATGTGGGTGTGTCTTCCTTGGCACCTCTTCTTGACCATTCATGCCGTAAAAGCAGTTCAGGAGCAAAAGGTGACCATCAGTTTTCAATTGACTCAAAGAGGAGACTCCCCTGTCTATTTTCAGCCAACACCCCAATTCAAAGGGGAGCAGTGGGGATTGGAATCAGGCGCCTGCTCTTGCCTCTGTCAGGGCTTCTCTCCCTGAGTGGTGTTTTTCCTAGCTCAAGCGGCTGCTCGTGGAGACTCACAGGATGCCTGCCTGGGAACTCTGGAAGGGAGCAGAGGAAACTCTTGGCTGCGATGCAAATGCCCTTACATTCACAGGAGCCTCCCAGCCTCCATAAAACCTCTGTAACCTTTCAATACTGTGGCAGGTACAGCTCAGCACAAAAGGGAAAGCAATTGATAGTCACTGCTGAATAGGTTGGTGGGGAGAGAAGGGGCCAAAGAAAGACTGTCCAGGGACGTGAGCGGGACAGGAGCTCTGCCTTCCGCCTGGCCAGGGAATCTCAGCTCATCCAGGCAATGCTGCCAGGCAGGCTTCAGCTGCTGCCATGCTCAGAACATGGTGGAATAGCTGCCTTCTACTTGGAGCTGCAGCTATTTGTGGCTGGGGACCCTGTGCTGCATGGGGCAAATCCACCCCTCCTCCTCCTCCTCCTCCTTCTAAGGAAGAACTTTCTAGCAGAGGAAGGAAGGAAGGAGAACTTCCTATATATAGCAGAACCTTCTAGCGAGTGCTTCACAAGCAGTGAGTGCTGTCCTGCGACAAAGTGCCTCGTCCATGACAAAGTGCCTGGTAAACAAGCGCGTTATGCATCTGCACGAGTTAAGCAGCACGGCAAGGAAGCCAGGGCCCCAGACTCTGCCCTTTCTCTGAGAAGCAGGTCAGCTTCTTCCTAAATAAACACAGAGATGGAAGCAGGCAGCCAGCAGTTGGGTGGGGGCTATCCAGCGTTTTGCACAGAGTGCCACATGTATAACTATATGCCTCTGGGACATAAGTCGTGGGTGTGTCCTCAGTGCAAGGAGCTCCAGGAACTCAGGGAGCGGCTCTGTTCCCCAGAGGCCTTGGTTGCGGACCTGGAGAAGCAGAGGCAGGCAGAGAGGGACCACGATGAGACTTCTGGGGACTTGCAGGCTTTGTCCCACCCTCAGAGAGGCAGCTTATCAGCTGTCGGGAAAAGAAGTCTCAGGGCTGGAGGACGTCAGCCTGGAGCAGGGAAACAATCCCCCGGGGGGACCCCTTCTTCCAGTGATGAGCCCGCATCCAGTCGCACTAAGGATGCTCCTCGGTGGGAGGGGGGACGTGGGCTCCTTGTAGTGGGTGACTCTATAGTTAGGAACATGGAGAGGGGGGTCTGTGACAGATGTGAGGACCGCACGGTGACTTGCCTGCCTGGTGCAAAGGTTGTGGACATCACATCTCGTCTAGATAGGCTGGTAAGGAGTGCTGGGGAGGAGGTAGCCGTCATGGTGCATGTTGGCACCAACAACGTGGGGAAATGTAGCCTGAAGGTCCTGGAAGCCAAATTTAGGTTGCTAGGCAGGACGCTGAAGGCCAGGACCCCCAAGGTAGCGTTCTCAGAAGTGCTACCCGTTCCACGTGCAGGGCCAGCTAGGCAGCCAGAGCTCAGGGGTCTCAATGTGTGGATGAGACGGTGGTGTTGGGAGGAGGGGTTTAGACTCATTAGGCACTGGGGGACATTCTGGGACAAGCCAGGCCTGTACAAGAGGGACGGGCTTCACTTGAACCAGAATGGAACCAGGCTGCTGGCGCTTAACATTAAAAAGGTGGCAGAGCAGCTTTTAACCTGATCCCTGAGGGAAAGCCGACAGGAGCCGAGTGGCGTCCAATTCGGAACTCCTCATCCCTACAGGAAGAGGAGGGTGGAGGAGTACCACAGAGTAATGGAGGAGTAGGAAATAGAACTTCAAATGTGAGTGTGACAGTTTGTCCAATAGAAAGAGAGGTGGGGAAAAGGGATCAAAAAAGAGTCCCTCCTTAGGGAACCCCATATATAGGTGTTATTATGCAAATGTCCAAAGTCTCCGAGCAAAGATGGGGGAACTGGAATGTTTGGGGGTAGGGAAAACATTGATATAGTAGGCATAACGGAAACCTGGTGGAATGCAGAGAACCAGTGGGATACTGCAATCCCAGGCTATAAACGCTATAGGAGGGACAGGGAAGGGCGTGTTGGCGGTGGGGTGGCCATATGTGTCAGAGAAGGGATAGAATCCAGCAGAGTAGAAACTGAAGGTGGGCTGGACTCCACCGTAGAGTCACTGTGGGTTAAACTACCAGGCCATAAAAGCGATGTAATAGTAGGGGTGGGCTATTGTCCTCCGGATCATAAAATTGAAGGCAATCTTGAAATGAAGAAACAAATCAGGGCGTTGACCAAGAGAGACAGGATTGTAATCATGGGGGACTTCAATTATCCCCATATCGACTTGGTCAACTGCTGCTCTGGTCAAGAAAGACAGACCGGATTCCTTGACGAGCTGAATGACTGTGCCTTAGAGCAACTAGTCATGGAGCCGACCAGAGGACAGGCGACTCTGGATTTAATATTGTGTGGTACTCGGGACCTAGTTAGGGATGTAAGTGTTACTGAGCCATTGGGGAACAGTGACCATGCTGCGATTGGTTTTGCCATGCATGTCCAGGAAAGAGTGCAGAGCAAATCTGACACAAGAACCCTTGACTTTCGAAGGGCAGATTTCCCTCAGATGAGGAGACTAGTTAGACAGAAATTGAAAGGGAAGGTAAAAAGAGTCCAATCCCTCCAGGCTGCATGGAGGCTGTTTAAAAAAACAGTAGTAGAGGCCCAGTGGAAGTGTATACTGCAAAGAAAGAAGGGCTCGACAAGGTCCAGGAGGGTGCCTGCATGGCTGACAAACAAAGTTAGAGAAGCTGTAAAGAGCAAGGAAGCTTCCTTCCGTAAATGGAAGTCTTGTCCCAGTGAGGTGAATAAAAAACATAAACTCTGGCAAAAGACAAGTAAGAAGGTGATACGGGAGGCCAAGAAACAGTTTGAGGAATGCATTGCTAGCAACATAAAGGGGAATAATAAAGCTTCTTCAAATATGTTAGAAGCAGGAAACCTGCCAGAGAGATGATTGGCCCACTGGATGGTGAGGGAGGGAAAGAGGCGATAAAAGGGGACTTGGAGATAGCAGAGAAATTAAATGAATTCTTTGCGTCCGTCTTCACGGCAGAAGAACTTGGGCAGATACCGCAGCCCGAACAGCCCTTCCTAACTAAAGAATTAAATCAGATAATGGTAAATAGAGAAGATGTTTTAGATCAAATTGGTAAATTACATATAAATAAGTCACCAGGCCCAGATGGTATACACCCAAGAGTTATTAAGGAACTAAAGAACAAAGTTGCTGACCTCTTAACTAGAATATGCAACTTGTCCCTTCGAACAGCCACAGTGTCAGAGGATTGGAGGATAGCCAATGTCATGCCAATCTTTAAGAAAGGGAGAAGGGGGGACCCTGGAAACTACAGGCCGGTCAGCCTAACGTCTGTTCCGGGTAAGATGGTGGAAAGCCTCATCAAAGATAAAATCCTAAAACACATAGAGGAACAAGTCCTGCTGAAGGAAAGTCAGCATGGCTTCTGTAAGGGTAAGTCTTGCCTCACGAACCTTTTGGAATTCTTTGGAAAGGTCAACAGGCACGTGGATGTGGGTGAACCTGTGGATATCATATACCTGGATTTTCAGAAGGCGTTTGACAGTCCCCCACCAAAGGCTACTGAAGAAACTTCATAGTCAGGGAATAAGAGGGCAGGTCCTCTTATGGATTCAGAATTGGTTGAGGGCCAGGAAACAGAAAGTGGGGGTCAATGGGCAATTTTCACAATGGAGAGAGGTGAAAAGGGGAGTGCCCCAAGGATCTGTCTTGGGGCTGGTGCTTTTCAACTTGTTCATAAATGACATGGAGACAGGGATAAGCAGCAAGGTGGCCAAGTTTGCGGATGACAGAAAACTTTTCCGGGTAGTGAAAACCAGAAGGGACTGTGAAGAGCTCCAGAAGGATCTCTCCAAGTTGGGGGAATGGGCAGCCAAATGGCAGATGCGTTTCAACATAGACAAGTGTAAAGTAATGCACATCGGGGCAAAAAACCAAAACCTCACCTATAGGTTTATGGGTTCTGAGCTGGCTGTGACAGCTCAAGAGAAAGATCTTGGGGTGCTAGTGAACAACTCGAAGAAGGTTTTGACCCAGTGTGCGGCAGCAATTAAGAAGGCCAATTCCATGCCTGGGGTAACTAAAAAAGGGGTTGAGAATAAAACAGCCAATATTATCATGCCATTGTACAAATCGATGGTAAGGCCACACCTGGAATATTGTGTGCAGTTCTGGTCACCGCACCTCAAAAAGGACATAGTGGAGCTGGAAAAGGTGCAGAAGAGAGTGACGAAAATGATTCCGGGGCTAGGGCACCTCCCTTATGAAGAAAGACTGCAGCATTTGGGGCTCTTCAGCCTAGAAAAAAGGTGCCTGAGGGGGGACATGATTGAGACATACAAAATTATGCAGGGAAGGGATAGAGTCGATAGAGGGAGGTCTTTTCCCTCTCTCAAAACACCAGAACCAGGGGGTATCCGCTAAAACTGAGGGTTGGGAGAATTAAAACAGATAAAAGGAAATACTTTTTTACCCAGCAGGTACTTAATCTGTGGAACTCTCTGCCACAGGAGGTGGTGATGTGATCTGGTCTAGATGCTTTAAGAGGGGATTGGGCTATAGGCCATGATGGATTGTGCAACCTCCTTACATTAGTAGTAGGCTACTTCAGAGTACCGGGTGCAAGCGAGCGGCAACAGGACACAAGCATCTTGTTGTCTCATGCCTCCCTGGGGCACCTGGTGGGCCGCTGTGAGATACAGGAAGCTGGACTAGATGGGCCTTTGGCCTGATCCAGCGGGGGCTCTTCTTCTTCTTCTTCTTCTTCTTCTTCTTCTTCTTCTTCTTCTTCTTCTTCTTCTTCTTCTTGTTATTGTTATTGTTATTGTTATTGAATTTATATCCTGCCTTTCTGCTCCATATTGGGGCACCCAAGATGGCTTACAATATTAAAAAATAAAATAAAGCAAAATAAATTTAAAGTAAAAAATAAAAAGGCAAAAAGATTAAAACAATGAGTGAACAATGAACAAACTCATTAAAACAATCAGTTTCAACGGGCAAACCCACCCTCCTATGATGATAATGATGATGACGATGATGATGACGATGATGCCTTTCTGCCCCATATTGGGGCACCCAAGAGGGCTTACAATATTAAACAGTAAGCGAACAACTATAAAAATACAAAGAAGAATAAAACAATGATACAAAACCCTAAAAACAAGCAGACCGCAGCGGATCTTAAATAAAAATTCCCATCATTCAAAGTTAGACGTGAAGCTCTGTGGCCTGCAGCGCCCCCCCCCCCGTGGCCTGGCCGGCCATCCAGCGGCCGTCAGGGAGGGCCTGGGAGGGAAGCAGCCAAAGGGCTCCTGGACTGGCTGCGTGAGGGTGTGATGCGAACCAGCTCCCAGCACTGACGCGGCTGTGCCATGGGGGCCTGGGCTGCCTCCTGCAGTGGAGTCGGAGTCACGGAGGCCTCCTCGAGAGCAGGGCGTGTTTGTTCTCTCACCTCCGAGCTGCATTGCCCCCCTGACCCCAGGGCTGGAAAGCCCTGAGATGCTGAAAGGAGAAGCTGTGCAAAACCAGTCTGGAGGCTGCTGCTGCTGCTGCCCCCCTGAGGTGGGGGCCGTGAACTGCTTGCACAGCCGCTTAGGTAAAGCCTTTGCTTAGGTAAAGGCTGAGCAATAGGAGCAACATCACTGACAATATCTCTGCGCATGCTCTCCCTCCCTCCCTCTTTCTCTGTGTGTCAGAGGCGGAGGGAGGGTGTGGTGGGGCTGACATGCGCAAGGGTAGAAGGTGCTGCTGCGTGGAGCAAACCGCATGTTTTTTGCCCCCCCCCCACCCTCCCTTGCGCTCGTATCGCTCCTCAATGGAGCAATTCCGGAGGAGAGGTGGCTGGGCAATGCATGGGGGTGAGGCACCGCGCTGGGGGCGCAGTGACATTGCCCTGCCCTGGGAGCGCTTGGAATTAGGTACAGCTCGG
>JAJKFI010039723.1:0-20177 GCA_029204185.1 Lerista edwardsae | reverse complement strand
TATCTTACAGCGGCCCACCAGATGCCTCAGGGAGCAAGTGAGGCAACCAGATGCCTGCATCCTGTGGCCACTCCTTTGCTCCTGGCATTCTACAGTAGCCTATTGCCCTTGCACCACCCCCAAGGAAGACACCAGACTGAGGATGGGCTTAACTTTATTAAGCACAAGTGCAAATTATGAAACCTTCTGAACACCCGTCCCTCCCTCCCCAGTCTGGGATGCGCATGTGAATGTGTACATGTGTACATGTGTACATGTGTGTGTGTGTGTGTGTGTGTGTGTGTGTGTGTGTGTGTGCCTCTTCCCTTGTGCAGTTTTGCCCAACATTTGCCATGCGTGTGTTTGTTTTACCAAAGGCTGAGGAATGCGGGAGGGGGAGGGGGAGGAACCTTCACATTTTTCTTCCAGATGCAAATCCTGGTGTAGTCCTGGATGCTGCAACGTGCCCAGATGTGCATCTGACTGACCCCTGGATTTTGGCCAGGTGCTTGGGCCACCCCCCACCTCCAGGACACTGGGGCAGGATGCTTAGGGGCTGCAGCTGTCTCCAAATACCTGAGACAGGGATCCACACATTTTCTCTAGTGGGGCAACTAGCAGTGGAGGGGGCAATTCAAGCTGGGGAACTGGCATGGAGGCAAAAGCTTATATTCCCATCCCTCCATGTCCAGGCTCTGCTCTAGATTCCCCCTCCCCTTTTTAAGATTCACAGCTGGAAGCATCCTGCAAGGCCATTTAGTCCAAGCCCTGCTTGAATCAGGAAAGTCCTCTCTAGGAAAAACAAAACAAAACACCTCCTTGCATGTTCTGCCTGCAAGTCTGCCAGATGTGTACTGAATGGATGTAAATCACAAGCAACCCAGGCATGGCTCATACAGTTGGCACATCTGGCAATGAGAGAAAGTCTAGCTTATGAAAGAAGTGATAAATTAGACCTCTTTTAAAAAAAACCTTGAGTCCATTTGAGGATTTATTTGGCAGCGATATGCTCGAGGTGACAGGCTTCTCCTTCTTGAGAATTATAAGAAGATTCTCAGCCATGAATATTTATATTCTAAACACAAAAAAGATTTTATTTCTAATGTCTTTATTTTATTTCTGTTTATTTGTTGTAATTTAAGTATTTGGATAATTGTTGCTGAAATACATTCTTAATAAGATTTCCTCTGTTGTACAGGTTCAAATGAATCATTCGGTCTGGGGTAGGCGGTTTCCTATTCAGTCTTGATAGCAAACGGTGTTGTATGATTGTTTTATTTATGAACACTGCTTGTAAAGTGTCTCTGCAAACCTTTCATAAAATTGTTGATAAAAAAGTAAATAAATCCAGGCAGGACTCCTTCCCACTTGCAACAGTGCCCCTGAGCAGAAGCATCTCTTTAAGGTGGGGAAGACGGCGAAATGGAGCGGTACACAACGGGCGGGCTGCCGCTCACCCGTTCCTCCCGCCCGGCGTTCCGGCTGCATGACGCCGCTGGCCAGAGCCCAGCCTTCACACACGCCCCCCCCCACCCCGGATACAAGCTAAGAAGGCAGTTCAGGTCAGGTTCAGCAGGAGGCCAACTGAAAAATGGGGTCTCTCTCTCTCTGCATCTCACTGGATGACTGGTCCCACGAGTCACAGGTGGTGGAAGTAAATAGAATTTACTTCTGAGTAAACATGCCTAGAACAGAGCTCTATAACTTTTTAGATTTATTTGGGACATTTTTTTATCCCACCTTTCTATTTTTAAACATTTGTTTTAAACAAAAACAGCCCACTCCAGAGTTTGGGATGAAATACGCTTAATTGAAAGATGTCATTCAATAAGTTTAAAAGCAAAAATAACTGGCAGGAGGAGAAAACCCTCTAATGAAGAACTTCAAAGGAGACCCTTTGGTCAGGCAACCTGGATGTGATGTGGCTGTCTTGACACGGTGTGCCGTGCTCAGTGCTGGCTCCACTTCGGAGTGCCCCAGAATACAAAGAATGCAGCAGTTGCCCCCCTCCCCCGCCCAATTGCAGCAGGCCTCCCCAAGGGATGTTAGAATGGAACAGGAGGGCACCGCAATCCTAACCTGGAGTTAGGCCGGCACAGTTAGGCAGGGGCGAATCTATTTGAAAGGGCGCCCATGGCGCCCAATGAAAATGCGCCCCTAGGGGCACGCAACGTCATGACGTCACATCGTGACGTCATGACATAGTGCCCCGCCCCTTCTAGGAGGCACGTTCTGTCGGCTGCGGCACCGTGTTCTGTTCGCTGCGGAGCGAACAGTGCGCGGCGCCCCGGCCGCGTTCTTTCTGTTCGCTCGTGCCGGCCTTAAAGGGCCGGCAGGAGCAAACAGAACACGGCACCGCCCAGCGCCCCGCCCCCCTTGAGAAGCGGGAGGGGACGCCGGGTGGCAGCACGTTCTCCTCGCTCCGGCTGGCCTTTAATGCGGCGCAGGGAGCGGGCGGGCCGTGGGCGCCATTTTGGGGGGGCGGGCGCCATGCGAATGGCGCCCCCTGCAAGATCGCGCCCATGGCTCATGCCACCCCCTGCCACACCCTAGTTACGCCCCTGCAGTTAGGGCAGCAAAGTTCGGCTGGCACAATATTTGGACTACTCTCAGAGTCAGAGAGGATGGCTCATGCCTGTGTGCTGGCCTCCCTGACTCCGAGAGTGGTCCACACCTGCTTTATGGTGTCCCTTGTGCTGGCCAAACTTGGCTGCCTAACTGTGCCGGCCGAACTCCAGGTTAGGATTGCGCCCTGCGCCTCCCTCGCACGAACAGCTGGCCCCTTCATAGCGAGCACGCCAACCATCGCTGGACAACGGGGTGTCGCAGGAAGCTCCCTGTCTTCTGCGGAGTCTGGCCTTGGCTGACTGTAGGCAGGACGGGCAGGACCTGATTGGCAGCAGCTGTCCAGGGTTTCAGAGGGGAGCCTGGCTCTGTCCGACTTGCAGATGCTTCCAGAGACGGAGCCTGCTGGAGGCCAAGCGTTGCTGTGCCGCAGTAGCACCAACCCACTGCAAAGAGATGCCGCAAGCGGCAGGTCTCCAGCGTTGCACGTGGTCCTGCTCCTCTCCTCTGCCTTCGGGAGCGGCCTGGCTTGCAGGGGTGCAGTGGGGAAGCTTTTCCCACTGGGGAGGCCACAGAGGGAAAGAGCGCCCAAGAGCGCGGCCCGGGAGCACCTGGCCGATGTGGCAGCTCTCCTTCTCCGCCCGGCCGCATTCCAGATCCCCAGGGAAACAATTCCCTACCGCCGCGGCCTCCTCCCCGCAACTTCTGGAGCCGAGCAGGTGATCCAGCCTCTGGCGCTTCAGGATGGGCGCTCTGATGAACTCTCTCGCTAGACGCGGGGCGGGGGGGGGGAGTCGCAGCGGGGTTGGGTGGAATGGGTTCTTGTGGCGGCTGCTCGTCCTGGCGCTGACCCATTAGGAGCGCATTAAAATCCCATCAGCGTGTTTGCTTTTGCCACGGTGCGCTAATAACCCTCCTTGACGAGGGCTGCGGCGCTTCGGCAGTCGATTGCCGCGCTGGGTCAGCAAACACGGCACCCTGCGCTGTGCAACGAGAGAGCTATTAACACACTGGGGGGCGGGGAGGGAGGGAGGAGATGAGCAGGCATTTGCGGTGGGGGAGGATGGGGGAGGGGCAGGCCTCACCACTACTCTCCTCCTCATCGGCTCTCTCTGCGACGCTCAATCCACGGAAGGCTTAAAGCTGCAGTCCCGGCCAAGTCAGTTCTGCCTGCAAGAAATCTCCAGGCAGCCATCCTGTCTCAGGGCTATCCTGATGTCCTGGAGTAGGAGGCCACACTGCCCAGGAGCAAAGCTGCCTGGGGGGGGGCCGGCCGCCCCCAGCACTAGCACCTTGGACTAGGTGCCGTTTCAAGGGCAGCCCCATGAGGAGCACATGGCTGTAGTCCAGCCTGTTGGGTATCACGGCACGGATCGTGGGGGCTGGATTCGTATCTTCCAGCATTCCTCCAGGGCAAATATTATGTTATGTAATTATTTAGCACTGTCAGAGTATATGGGGTTTACATAGAGGAAAAAGACAGATCCCTGCCCCAAGGGGCTTGCAATCTAGATGTTGACAACAGAGGGAAAGAGTAAGAGATGGAGGCAGGGGAAAAATATGATGTACATGAGCTTGTTTCAGTTACACGTATCTAAACTGAGGCGGGACGGAGACAAAGGCTACAATCCTCTGGAAGGTACCCAGGAGTAGGTCCCATTGAACTCAGGAGTAGGTCCCATTGAACTCAGTGTCTTACATCTGAGTAGACAGACTCATGCTGTAGGACGTGGGACCAGGGATCTCTGCCTGCACCCCCCTGGGCCGTGACGTGTGGCTGAAGGGTCCCTTCCGTCAGCCGGCTGCCATCTTCACGTGCGACATCGGAATCAAAGCAGACCCCGGAGGCAGCAGAAAACACCAACCCAAGCCAGCCTCCAGAAGTCCGAGGCGCCAACGGAGCAGGGCCAGGCCTCCCGCAGCCCTTTCCGCCAGGGACGTGCAGGCCAAGAGGCTGTTGGCAGAGGTGGGAAACCTCTCGACTCTGCAGTCCAGTGTCAGCAGCTGTAGCGTGTGAAAGGGGGGGGTGTCGGGCAGCGCATGTTCCGGGCTGTGCTCTGGAGGAAGATGAGAGGCATTTTCTGCGCTGGAGGAATTCGACTGGGATGAAAGGGGCCGAAAGTGCAGCTCTCTTGCAAGTCCTGCTGAGGTCATTGGGAAGAGGCGTCTGGGCTCAGCAAGGCAGGCCAAGGCCAAGGGCCCAGCTCATCGCAGCCCCTCCCCCAGCTAGGCGAACGCGGCTTGAGCCCAACGCACCTTCCGGGAGCTGGGGGGTGGAGCTCAGCGTGCAGAGCCTTGTCCCAGGGCCCCCGGCAATCTGGTGCTCGCTCTGAAGCCCCTCCCGCCTCGGGAACGAAAGAGGGAGAGAAGGTGGCGAAGGAGGAGGGTAGCTGGAGCACTGCGGATCCTTCTCTGCGCAGTGGCACGGACTGCTCCAGCCCCCCTCCGTGGGGCTTCCAGGGGTTTGGTGCTCCACATCTGGAAGGCGGTGATGTCACCCTCCCGCTTCCTGGTCCTTTCCCGGCTGCGGCCTTTGTTCTCTGCCTGCCACCCGGCCAGGCCTGCCGCGTCAGAGCCACTTCTCCATCCCCTTCCCTGGGATTTATGGGGCAGGCTTTGCAAGGCAGGTGGCCAGTGGAGTGGTGGTGGTGGGGGGAGAAGAAGCAATAACTTTAAAAGAAGAGACAGAGAGGGAGGGCGGAGGGCTTTAATGCTTCTGCTGGTTCGGTTTAACGTCTCCTCGGCAAGATTAATCTCTCTACCTCACATCCATTTCATTGAGGGTTTCCAAATCAAAGAGCCGTCACGAAAAGCCCAGCCTTTCCCTAATGCGGGCTGAGTTACAACGGGGAGGTTTGGAGGTGCTTTTCTGGGCAGGTTTTAGTGGGCTCTTCCTGCAGCCTGCAGCAGCCTGGAATTGCTCCTGGGCTGCTTCTCACATGGTTTATGGCAGTGATGTCATGCAGGGGGTACGCGGGGGTACGCGAGTACCGGTTTCTAGGATTACAGCTGGCCCCGCCCATTCGCCTGCCCACTCGTCGACTCCGCCCACTGCAACGTTTGAATTTCCTGCATGTTTGAGTTGCCTGCACGTTCTCAGAGCCAGGCAGGTAGGCAGGCAGCGAGCGGAGCCTTTCCTTTCCTTGCCACTGAAAAATGAGTTGCTCTGGGGTTTTAACATGATGCCAGGCCTCCTTCACATGTTCTGGGGGTGCTGTGGAATCCTGTTGCAACTGCTGGGTCAGTTTAAAATCGTCTGAGGCCTCCAAAAGGGCTTTTTTCATGTCCCTTCCTGCCACGACATCACTTCCGGCTTATGACATCACTTCCGGTGGGCGGATCCCGACACGTGCCAATCAAAAGTGAGTACCTGTTCTTAAATCATTTAGATGACACCACTGGTTTATGGATCCTTTCATGGATCACTGCCTTGTCGTGGCGAAGGGGCTTGAGTAGCTCAATGAAGCTGTGAGCTATGCCATGTAGGGCTACCCAAGATGGACAGGTCACAGCAGAGAGTTCTGACTAAACGTGGTCCGCTGGAGAAGGAAGTGGCAACCCACTCCAGTACTCTTGCCAAGAAAACCCCATGGATTACAGAACAAAAAGGCTAAACGATATGACACTGGAAGATGAGACCCTCAGGTCGGAAGGTGTCCATTATGCTACTGGGGAAGAGCAGAACACGAGTACTAGTAGCTCCAGAAAGAGTGAAGTAGCTGGGCCAAAACTGAAAGGAAGCTCAGCTGTGGATGTGTCTGGAAGTGAAAGGAAAGTGCGATGCTGCAAAGAACAATACTACATAGGAACCTGGAACGTCAGATCTATGAATCAAGGCAAGCTAGATGTGGTCAAACGTGAGATGTCAAGGCTGAACATCGACATCCTGGGAGTTAGTGAACTAAAGTGGACAGGAATGGGAGAATTTAATTCAGATGACCATTATATTTGCTACTGTGGGCAGGAATCCCTTAGAAGAAATGGAGTAGCCTTCATTGTGAACAAGAGAGTGAGAACAGCAGTACTGGGGTATAACCTCAAAAATGATAGAATGATTTCCATTCGGATCCAAGGCAAACCTTTCAACATCACAGTAATCCAAGTCTACGCCCCAACCACTGGTGCTGATGAGGAAGAAGTTGACCGCTTCTATGAAGACCTAGAACAGCTTCTAGAATTGACACCCAAAAAAGATGTCCTTCTCATCATAGGGGATTGGAATGCTAAAGTAGGCAGTCAAGAGGTAAGAGGAATAACAGGCAAGTTTGGTCTTGGAGTACAAAATGAAGCAGGGCAAAGACTGATAGAGTTCTGTCAGGAGAACACATTAGTCATAGCAAACACCCTTTTCCAGCAACACAAACGGCGACTGTACACATGGACTTCACCAGATGGTCTACATCAAAATCAGATTGATTACATTCTTTGCAGCCAAAGATGGAAAAGTTCCATACAGGCAGTCAAAACAAGACCTGGAGCTGACTGTGGCTCAGATCATCAGCTTCTTCTTGCCAAATTCAGGCTTAAACTGAAAAAAGTAGGGAAAACCGCTAGGCCCTCCACGTATGACCTAAATCAGATCCCCTACGAATATACAGTGGAGGTGACAAATAGATTTAGGGGCTTAGATTTGGTAGACAGAGTGCCTGAAGAACTTTGGACGGAGGTCTGTAACATTGTACAGGAGGCAGCAACTAAAACCATCCCAAAGAGGAAGAAATGCAAGAAGGCAAAGTGGCTGTCTGACGAGGCTTTACAAATAGCTGAGGAAAGGAGAGAAGCCAAAAGCAAGGGAGAAAGGAAAAGATATACCCAACTGAATGCAGATTTCCAGAGAACAGCAAGGAGAGATAGGAAGGCCTTTCTAAATGAGCAATGCAAAGAAATAGAGGAAAACAACAGAATGGGGAGGACTAGAGATCTTTTCAAGAAAATTGGAGATGTCAAAGGACAATTTCATGCTAAGGTAGGCACAATAAAGGACAAAAATGGCAAGGACCTAACAGAAGCAGATGAGATTCAGAAGAGGTGGCAAGAATACACAGAGGAACTCTATAAGGCCGATCTAAATGTTCCTGATAACCACAGTGGTACAGTCACTGAGCTCGAACCTGACATCCTGGAGAGTGAAGTCAAGTGGGCTTTAGAAAGCCTCACTAACAACAAAGCTAGTGGAGGTGACAGCATTCCAGCGGAATTACTCAAAATCTTAAAAGATGATGCTGTCCAAGTGCTGCTCTCCATATGCCAGCAAATTTGGAAAACCCAACAGTGGCCACAAGACTGGAAAAGATCAGTTTACATTCCAATCCCAAAGAAGGGCAATGCCAAAGATTGCTCGAATTACCGCACCATTGCACTCATTTCACATGCTAGCAAGGTCATGCTCAAAATCCTACAAGCTCGGCTTCAGCAGTATGTGAATCGAGAACTACCAGATGTACAAGCTGGTTTCCGAAGAGGCAGAGGAACTAGAGATCAAATTGCCAACATTCGTTGGATCATGGAGAAAGCAAGAGAGTTCCAGAAAAACATCTACCTCTGCTTTATTGACTATGCTAAAGCCTTTGATTGTGTGGATCACAACAAACTGTGGCAAGTTCTTGAAGAGATGGGAGTTCCAGACCACCTGATCTGCCTTCTGAGAAACCTTTATGCGGGTCAGGAAGCAACAGTTAGAACTGGACATGGAACAACCGACTGGTTTCAAATTGGGAAAGGAGTACGACAAGGCTGTATATTGTCACCCTGCTTATTTAACTTATACGCAGAGTACATCATGAGGAAGGCAGGGCTGGATGACTCACAAGCTGGAATCAAGATTGCTGGGAGAAACATCAACAACCTCAGATATGCAGACGATACCACTCTACTGGCAGAAAGTGAGGAAGACCTAAAGAACCTTTTGATGAGGGTGAAAGAGGAAAGTGCCAAAATTGGTTTGAAGCTCAACATTAAAAAGACTAAGATCATGGCAACCACTCCCATCACTTCCTGGCAAATAGAAGGGGAAGAAATGGAAGCAGTGACAGACTTTATTTTCCTGGGCTCCAAGATCACCGCAGATGGTGACTGCAGCCATGAAATTAAAAGACGTTTACTTCTTGGGAAGAAAGCTATGGTGAACCTAGATAGCTTAATCAAAAGCCGAGACATCACCCTGCCAACAAAGGTTCGCATAGTCAAAGCGATGGTTTTCCCAGTAGCCATGTATGGCTGTGAGAGCTGGACCATAAGAAAGGCAGAGCGTCGAAGAATCGATGCTTTTGAATTAGGGTGTTGGAGAAGACTCTTGAGAGTCCCCTGGACTGCAAAGAGATCCAATCGGTCCATTCTCCAGGAAGTCAAGCCTGATTGCTCCCTGGAAGGACAAATGCTGAAGCTGAAGCTCCAATACTTTGGCCACCTGATGAGAAGAGAGGACTCTTTAGAAAAGACCCTCATGCTGGGAAAGATTGAAGGCAAAAGGAGAAGGGGGCGACAGAGGATGAGATGGTTAGATAGTGTCACCGAAGCAATGAATATGAAATTGGGCGAACTCAGGAAGCTAGTGGAGGACAGGAAGGCCTGGCGTGCTGTGGTCCATGGGGTCGCGAAGAGTCGGACACGACTTAGCGACTGAACAACAACAACTGGTTTATGGCCATGCGTGTGCAGGACGGAGGTCCGCTAGAGCAGGCAGTGCCCTGCAGCGGCTGTGTCGAAGGGGAGGGGGGAGGCTCACTTCCTTCCCTGTAGGTCCGAAGGCATTCGTGAGGCTGACCTTTGAGAAGGGGCGCTTGGGAAAGCACGGGCTCTGCTACGGAGCTGGACCAATGGACCCACCGAGCTCAGGATGCTCTCCGCTGCCTGACCGTGCCTCTGGCAGGCCTTTCTGCCCCTGGGACCGGACGCCTGCACAGTGTGGCTCTGCCCTGGCTCTGCCCCTCCTGCGCATGACACTTTGGCTCCCGCTGGTCTCTGCCAGTCCGTTTATTGGACACGGCACCGGGCAGGCGGGGGCCAGAGCAGGAATTTTTCCTGCCCTCCACATCCACAGTCCTGCCACCCTGCCGGTCCCTGTGTCACCCTGTGACCTCTTGTTGTATACTGAGCAGCATCCCAATTGCCCTTCGCTGGCTGGCCAGCACAGGCCTTTCTTGAGTCCATTTTTCCAGTGTCACTTCTTTACTTCCTCCCTTTCAATGCTGTGTTTATGCCCTGGGCAGTGGAAGCAGAGGAGGAGGATCGTGCAGGGGGCGCTCCTGGCTTCATCCGTGCACCTCCTCCAAAGGTCCCGGCAGCCACTGGCAGAGGAAGGGCCCCCCTGCCATTCCAGTCCCCTCCCCCAGGCATCTGCCTAGCTTGCCTCTGTGGTGTGCCTGACCTTGGTGCTGTCTGCCCTGATCGTGGGGGTGTCCTGGGGAGAAGATGCCTGCCTTTTCCAGGCACACCTCTGACATTGCACATTACCATTATTGCTGTTATTGTGATTATTATTGTGAGTATTGTTAATCACAGGCTATCTGGTGGTGGTGGGTGTTTTCTCAATACTGAGTCCTTCCCAAGGACACAGTATGTTTAGAGGTATTTCTACAGAATTTGTTCAGTTCCAAGTAGAGCTGCCTTTTGCAGCTTACCTATAATAATTTCATTTACACCTAAGCTGTGCAGGTGTTTTCCCATGGGGTTTTTTTTTTGAATGGTGCCTAAAGCACTCACTACTAGTGGTACAATTTTCACCTGTATTTGCTGGGGTTCTTCCATCTCAATCTGAAGATCTTTGTACTTGGTTATTTTTCCATGTCCTTTGTCTTCAATTCACGCATCTGCAGGTGTTCCACATCTATAATTGAGACCATTTTCTTTTCCATTACTGTTAAATCTGGGATGCTATGCACCAGATGTTTATCTGTTTGGATGCAGAAATCCCACAGTATTTTGACTGCTGCATTTTTAAGAGTCTTGTCTGGTTTGTGATCCACCATTTCCTGGGCACTGCGATACCATACTTCTTGCAAAGGTTCCAATCGGGCAATCCTACAGGAAGCCAAGCCTGATTGCTCCCTGGAAGGACAAATCTTGAAGCTGAAGCTCCAATACTTTGGCCACCTCATGAGAAGAGAGGACTCTTTAGAAAAGACCCTCATGCTGGGAAAGATGGAAGGCCAAAGGAGAAGACATAAGACATAAGACATAAGACATAAGAAATTTATTTGTCATTACACTCACAACTGGGTGCAACGAAATGAGGTGCTCTTCCCCAAGGTAAAACTGGACAACACCAAAACTAAAATATGCACAATCAACCATACAACAATCACTTATACAAATATAAATACCCCATTGCTCCCAGCAATTTAAATTCCACAAAAACTTATGACCCCGCATTTAAACTCAATACTGCACTTGGGTAAAAACTGTTTCTGAATCTGCTCGTCCTTGCTTTCAATACCCTAAATCTCCTTCTCGATGGTAATAGTTCAAAGAGCTGATGTCCCGGATGAGAGGAGTCTTTCAATCAAGAGAAGGGGGCGGCAGAGGACGAGATGGTTAGATAGTGTCACCGAAGCGACGAACATGAAATTGGGCGAACTCCGGAAGCTAGTGGAGGACAGGGAGGCCTGGCGTGCTGCGGTCCAGGGGGTCGCGAAGAGTCGGACACGACTTAGCAACTGAACAACCACAACTATTAGGCACCAATCCAACTGTACCTGCGGAGCCTCTCAGGTGCCATCAGTTCACTCAGCGGGTCCAGGGATGGAATTCTATCTCAAGAAAAAGGGAATAGAAGCCTTGGAAGCATTTTGCACTAGGGGGATGCAGCCTGTGTGGCACCACATGCCCCAGAATGCATGCACCAGAATTCTTGTGCAATTCTACTTGAGGTCACTTACATCTTACATGAGGGTTCGTTTCTGAAGCGAGCGTGTAATGCAAATGCATTTTGATTGCCCCCAAATGCACACTGTCTCTTTTAAAAATTAAAATCACAATACAAGAGACGTGCAGGAACTGACTGTGGGACAGCAGATTCAGAGTCTGATTCTATCCTTATCCCCTCACTGGTGCAGTTGTGCCAAAACTCTGCACAATATCTAGCAATGGGGGGTGGGAATTGGGAGGCTTCCGAGAGGAAAGGGCCTCAGTCCCCTTATCCTTCCATAACCCTTCCACTCCGCAATGGATTTCCTAGAACCAACCCCAGCTCTTTAGTTGGTGGAGAAAGGGGGCAGGGAGGCTGCAAAAAAGGAGGATAGAATCCAATGCATGCCAGTATAATTCAGTATAAAACACTCTTTATACGCAACTACACTGCAGCCACAGAAAAGGTGTGCAAGACTTGAAGAGTGGGCTTTTCAGTGGGGCCACTGAAAAGCAACTTTTAGCCTTTATGGTTTGCATATGTTCATAATATCTTGCTGCTTTTTGCAGCTTTTGGAACAAAACTGGAAAGCACATTTGGTGGGGCTCAATTGTTATCGTTATGTTCCGCATTGTGTTTGACCTGCTGTCGCATTATAGCAAAATACTCTTTGAGCTCATGCCAAATTGAGTCCCCTTATAAATCTGAATGGGAGACGAGGCCCTTTCTGGTGGGCGCACTAGCCATGTGTGTGTATATCAACTGCTTCCCCTCCCAGATGCTCACAACCTTTGGCAGAATTTGGGCCCGGATTGGCGGCAGTCTGCATACCGTAATGGGAAGCACCTGAAACAGCACCAGCACATCTGGATTGTGAAGGCTTGCAATGCTGGAACGGCAGCCTTTGTCTCCAGAATGACAGTCACTTTTGCATGTAGCTGAATTTGCTCCAAAAGGAAGTCGTCTTTGGGATGCAGCTTTGTTGGCCAGAGTTGCGGGACTCCTTGCTGCCCCAGAGGAAGAAGGAAAAAAATCCTGCGAAATCCTCAAGATAAAGTGACTTGACAGAAGCTGAGCAGCTGCAGGTCCCTTCGCTGTCCAGCAGCGACACTGGTGGAGTCTGTAACCCTCTGGGTTGGAATGCAGGTTTGGCAGCCCGTAACTGACATGCATGTTAAGTGCAATGGGTGAATAAATAATGTGCATGCCCAAGACAACAGTCAACAAGAGAATGCTGGAGAGGAAGGTTTCTGGTGGTGCGGGAAGGGGGAGGAGAGGTCCACATTTCTCAGTGCTCAGAAGGGCAGAGTCACTTATGAACCCAGCTAGGGGAGCAAGGAACGTGCCTGGCCCTAGTGGCTGGCTGGGGCACTGCCTGGGAACTCTGAGCTCCATGGAGGAAAGGGAAAAACAGACACCAGTAAATGTCTGGGGAAAACAGTCCCTCCTGCTGCAAGTTGCTTCAAAAGAGGCTCCAGGGTCAAAATGTTGCTGGGGGGCATGTGTGTGGGGCTTTAGGTAGGGAACCATGACATTGGAAGTTGTAGGAGAGGCTGTTGCAGGACAGAACAAAGGTCACACGCCCCCGGCCTCAGGCATGGGTGCTGAAAAAATGAAAAAAAAAATGGAAAAAAACCATGGGGCCTGAAAAACCCGCAGCCCTCCTAGTTGGTGCTCATGTCCAAAAGAATTGCTGTTCAGTCACTAAGTCGTGTCCGACTCTTTACGACTCCCCGGACCGCAGCACGCCCGGCCTCCCTGTCCTCCACTAGCTTCTGGAGTTCGCCCAATTTCATGTTCATCGCTTCGGTGACACTCTCTAACCATCTCATCCTCTGCCACCCCCTTCTCCTTTTGCCTTCAATCTTTCCCAGCATGAGGGTCTTTTCTCAAGAGTCCTCTCTTCTCATGAGGTGGCCAAAGTATTGGAGCTTCAGCTTCAGGATTTGTCCTTCCAGGGAGCAATCAGCCTTGACTTCCTGGAGGATTGACGGATTGGGTCTCCTTGTAGTTCATGGGACTCTCAAGAGTCTTCTCCAACACCATAGTTCGAAAGCATCTATTCTTCGGCACGCTGCCTTTCTTATGGTCCAGCTCTCACAGCCATACATTGCTACTGGGAAAACCATCGCTTTGACTAGGCGGACCTTTGTTGGCAGGGTGATGTCTCGGCTTTTGATTAAGTTGTCTAGGTTCGCCATAGCTTTCCTCCCAAGAAGTAAACGTCTTTTAATTTCATGGCTGCAGTCACCATCCGCGGTGATCTTGGAGCCCAGGAAAATAAACTCTGTCATTGCTTCCATTTCTTCCCCTTCTATTTGCCAGGAAGTGATGGGAGTGGTGGCCATGATCTTAGTTTTTGTAATGTTGAGCTTCAAGCCGATTTTGGCACTTTCCTCTTTCTCCCTCATCAGAAGGTTCTTTAGGTCTTCCTCACTTTCTGCCATTAGAGTGGTATCGTCTGCCTATCTGAGGTTGTTGATATTTCTCCCAGCAATCTTGATTCCAGCTTGTGAATCCTCCAGCCCTGCCTTCCTCATGATGTACTCTGCATATAAGTTAAATAAGCAGGGTGACAGTATACAGCCTTGTCGTACTCCTTTCCCAATTTGAAACCAGTCGGTTGTTCCATGTCCAGTTCTAACTGTTGCTTCCTGACCTGCATACAGGTTTTCCGGAAGACAGATAAGGTAGTCTGGTACTCCCATCTCTTCAAGAAATTCCCCAATTTGTTGTGATCCACACAATCAAAGGCTTCAGCATAGTCAATGAAGCAGAAGTAGATGTTTTTCTGGAACTCTCTTGATCCAGTGAACATTGGCAATTTGATCTCTAGTTCCTCTGCCTCTTCGGAAACCAGCTTGTACTTCTGATAGTTCTCGATTCACATACTGCTGAAGCCTAGCTTGTAGGATTTTGAGCATCACCCTGCTAGCATGTGAAATGAGTGCAATGGTGCGGTAGTTCAAACTATCTTTGGCATTGCCCTTCTTTGGGATTGGAATGTAAACTGATCTTTTCCAGTCTTGTGGCCATTGCTGGGTTTTCCAAATTTGCTGACATATGGAGTGCAACACTTTGACAGCATCACCGTTTAAGATTTTGAGTAACTCAGCTGGAATGCTGTCACCTCCACTAGCTTTGTTGTTAGTGATGCTTTCTAAAGCCCACTTGACTTCACACTCCAGGATTCCAGGTTCAAGCTCAATGAATGCACCATTGTGGTTGTCAGGAACATTCAGATTGGATTTATATAGTTCCTCTGTGTATTCTTGCCACCTCTTCTTAATGTCATCTGCTTCTGTTAGGTTCTTGCTGTTTTTGTCCTTTATCGTGCCTACCTTAGCATGAAATTGTCCTTTGATATCTCCAATTTTCTTGAAAAGATCTCTAGTCTTCCCTGTTCTGTTGTTTTCCTCTATTTCTTTGCTCATTTAAGAAGGCCTTCCTATCTCTCCTTGCTGTTCTCTGGAAATCTGCATTCAGTTGGGTATATCTTTCCCTTTCTCCCTTGCTTTTTGTTTCCCTTCTTTTCTCAGCTATTTGTAAAGCCTCGTCAGACAGCCACTTTGCCTTCTTGCATTTCTTTCTCTTTGGGATGGTTCTAGTTGCTGCCTCCTGTACAATGTTACAGACCTCCATCCAGAGTTCTTCAGGTACTTTATCTACCAAATCTAAGCCCTTAAATCAATTTGTCACCTCCACTGTACATTCATATGGGATCTGATTTAGGTCATATGTGGAGGGCCTAGTGGTTTTCCCTACTTTTTCAGTTTAAGCCTGAATTTTGCAATAAGAAGCTCATGATCTGAGCCACAGTCAGCTCCAGGTCATGTTTTTACTGCCCGTATAGAACTTCTCCACCTTTGGTTGCAAAGAATGTAGTCAATCTGGTTTCTGTGTAGACCATCTGGTGAAGTCCATGTGTAGAATCACCATTTGTGTTGCTGGAAAAGGGTGTTTGCTATGACTAATGTGTTCTCCCGACAAAACTCTATCAGTCTTTGTCCTGCTTCATTTTGCACTCCAAGACCAAACTTGCCTGTTATTCCTATTACCTCTTGACTTCCTACTTTAGCATTCCAATACCCTATTGACAGTGATGGTGAACCTATGACCCATGTGTCAAAGGTGACACACCACAATGTTTGGGGTGACACACCAGTGTTCACCAACACCTGACAAAAACTGAGTTTAGTTAACTCATTTTTCATTTTTGTAATTATTTGAAGTTTCTTTATGTAATACATAAAGGAAGGGGAGGATTGGGTACATGATTGGACCGTATATCTTTTTAAATAAATGACTATAAATAATTTTTTCTTCTGTTTGGGAGGGCGGTTGACACACCGACAGACTCAAGTTAAGCATTTTCCAAAGTTTTGACATGCTGAGCCCAAAAGGTTCGCCATCACTGTCCTATGATGAGAAGCACATCTTTTTTTGGTGTTAATTTTAGAAGGTGTTCTAGATCTTCATAGAAATGGTCAATTTCTTCCTGTTCAGCATCAGTGGTTGGGGCATAGACTTGGACTACTGTGATGTTGAAAGGTTTGCCTTGGATTCGAATTGAAATCATTCTATCATTTATGAGGTTATACCCCAATACAGCTGTTCCCACTCTTTTGTTCATTATGAAGGCTACTCCATTTCTTATAAAGGATTCCTGCCCACAGTAGTAGATATAATGGTCATCTGAGTTATTAGTATAGTATAGATCCTTTATTGGCATAAAACAGGCCTAACATAGAACAAAAAAAAAAAAAAAGAACAAAAGCAAACACACACAGTAAATCATCCAGGGCATAATTCAGCTTTTCGAATGCGCAAATCAGTTAACTTATGCAGGAAGGTTGCCACCCTTTCAGTTATTTCAACCGAAGTGTCTGATAAGACATAGCATAATTTAGCCACATCAGAAAGCCCCTGTCTTGTTCTCAGAATGGGGACCAAGAAACTTTGGCAGATCTCAGCATCCAAAGGGCAGTAGAGAAGAGAATGGGCAATTGTCTCGATATACCCCTGTCTGCAAGGGCAGCATATATCTGCATGGGGAATCTTATGAAATTTCCCATAAAGGACAGCAGATGGCAGGGCATCAAATCTGGCTAGAGAAAAAGCTCTCCGTTTCTGATGGCAGTGCAACGAGTAAAAATATGGAGCGACTTGTGCATAGACTACTGGGATCTTCAAGCTTAGGGAGAACAGGCTCTGTTCATTACACTAAAAAGATCTTGCCTTTCAATGCCTAAGAGTCTGCTGAATTTAACACACTGAAATACCTCTCGGTAAGGGAGTACACCTAGGGTCTCCAGAGAGAGCCCAAAGGATTTGATTTTCTTGTCCAAGATACCTATCACTTCTATAAGAGATGACTGATTAAGTTTGAGAAACATCTGGTAGAGTAAGCTACATGGATCATCTGAGTTAAATTCTCCCATTCCTGTCCATTTTAGTTCACTAATTGCCATGATGTCAATGTTCAGTCTTGACATCTCACATTTAACCACGTCTAGGTTACCTTGATTCATAGATCTGACGTTCCAGGTTCCTATGCAGTATTGTTCTTTGCAGCATCATACTTTCCTTTCACTTCCAGACACATCCACAGCTGAGCTTCCTTTTGGTTTTGGCCCAGCTACTTCACTCTTTCTGGAGCTACTAGTACTCGTCTTCTGCTCTTCCCCAGTAGCATAAAGGAAATCTTTCGACCTGAGGGGCTCATTTTCCAGCATCATATCGTTTAGCCTTTTAATACTGTAGTCCATGGGGTTTTCTTGGCAAGGGTACTGGAGTGGGTTGCCATTTCCTTCTCCAGTGGACCACATTTAGTCAGAACTCTCTACTATGACCTGTCCATCTTGGGTAACCCTACACGGCATAGCTCACAGCTTCATTGAGCTAGTCAAGCCCCTTTGCCACAATAAAGCAGTGATCCATGAAGGGGACCAAAAGAATTACCAGGTGTTAAACCAGCAAAAACAACTGTGTTAACTTATGGAGGAAAAGTCCATCACAGGCCACAAGCCAGATGGGTATCTGCAACATTCTAGAAGCAGAATGCCAGGTACAATGGAGTGTCACCCAATGGAGGATGCAGGCATCTTGTTGTCCTGGGTGCTCCCTGAGGCATCTGGTGGGCCATTGTGAGATCCAAGAAGCTGGACTAGGTGGGTGTGATCCAACGGGACTCTTCTGACGTTCTTATGTACCGTTATGCTGAATCCTGCCCCCTGGGGTCAGATTCCCCCCCCCTGGAATGTTCTCATCTGCATTGGGCCTTGACAGGTCTGCTTCTGTGAATGCACATTTATTCCAAATTTGTTATGTGTCTCATGTACTTCTCCACCTCACAGGCTTCACCACATGCTGAAACAAGGCAAAACCAGGCTGGCCTGGGGGTTGCGAGGGATTTCATGAGCTTCCGGGAAATGGCTGAAGCTGTAAGAAGACACGGTGCTCCTTATGGGTGAGAAGAACACGGGGAGAAGGTCTTGCTTTTCTTGCAAGATGCACATATAGGAGGGTGGACAGAAATGGTGCAGAGCTTGGGATGGCCACCCAGATCTTTAAGGATAAGACTCTGATATTTGACCTCAGTTACTTTTTTCTTTTTTTTAGGGGGGGGGAGGGAGATAAATACTGCTTGCGTCTGTAGTCACAACTGTGGCTTTTAAAGGTTCTGAGCATGAAGTGGTGGCTCAGTTGTGCCTGTCGCTCTGGCCTTTGCAACACCTGGCAGAAGCGGGCTTTTGATTTCAACCGCGCATCAATATTCCCCCTGCTCTTTTGATGGCTTTTTCACCCGGGGGCCTCATAGCGGCTCAGAGGCAATGCATAATTCATGCCAACCAGCTGTCAAAACACTCCGCGAAGGCCCTCGCCTCTGCCTGCGGCACGTCTGCTGCGGCAAAAAAGGCAGGCACCAGCTGTGGGTGTTCTGGTGCCACACACAGCCCTGGGGAGGATCCTGCAAACGGACATGCTCTATGGCAGGGGATTCTGAGTAGAGCTGTTGGGCCTCCCAAAGCGTGGCCAGGGAGGTTGTGCCAAAATGAAAAACTGAGGCTTGTGGCTAAGCATTGCGGTTTGGGCATCAGCTCCGTGTGAATGCTTCGTATCAGAGATGCTGAGAGTGTCTCCGCCATTGCTACCCTGTGGCAGGCTGATGGCAGGGATAGCTGGTAGATCTCATCTCCAGCCCATGCCAGCTGCAGCCACAATGAATGGGAGCGGGTGCAGTGTGGATGGCCAACCTGAGGATGCCCTCAGTGGCACAGGCATGCGATGCTGGGCATAAGCAGGAGGAGGGAGCTCCCTAGACCTGGGCTGTGTCCTTACTTGCCAAACAGGCCAAAGGAAGCCCCGTTTCAGATGATGTGGCTTTCTTCCGGTCCAGCCAAGCTCTGAGCTGCAGGGAGTTCAGCTTTGAGCTGCGAGGCTGCACGGTCCACAACTTACCATGAACAACCCCCACCCCCACAACCAGCAAGCCGTGTGTGTGTGGAGGGGGGAAGGTCCTACACAACTACTGACTGTGGTTGGGAGCCCAATGGGGTCGGGAAGCCTCAGTTGTGGGGTCTCAGGAACTTAGTTGGGGGAACAAAAAGGGTTGAAGACCACTGGACTAGAGCACCTCCAGGTAAAGGGGGCGGCGTCTGGAGTACCCCTTCAGGTACCAGGAGAGGGTGTCCAGTCCTGCGCAGGCTTTTTTAGCAGGCAATTGTGCTAAAATAGCTTTCACTAGTGCCAGCCTTCTGGGTCACTTTTCTCTCTAGTAAGAATCTTGGATTACTGTGAACAGTGCTGGGAGTGGGCAGTGAGTGGTGACGGGGTGGGGTGGGATAGGCTCCTGGGAGGGGGGACCCCGCTGTCAGTCTTGCCCCCTCCCGGCAGCCCATTCCCATATACAGGGTCATGGCACCAAACAGGTTGAGGAGCACTGGACTAGCTCGTCTCCTGCTGCCTTCACAGGGGCTTCCATGTCCTCATGCCAGCCTGGCGAGCAGGGTGCCCCCCTCACAGCCACCACCCCAGTGCCAGGGCTCAGCGTCTCCTTGCCCACACGCTTCCCTTCTGCAAAGAGGGGGTGGCAAAAGCCACGTATTGTCCAGGGGGAAGGAACTCTGCCCCTCCTGCGCGCGGTTTTGCCCGACCTTTCAGGGGGATACAAGGTGCATCTTTTCCATCGGCCTCGGCTTTGGCTGGCTGAAGCAGGCCCAGCGCAAGCTTCCCCGATCCTCTCCTCCCACCCCCAGCTCCCCAGTGGGTGCTGCCATCTGGGCTTCCCTCCCACCTGCACCTGGTCCCACGCCAGCTTGGCCTCCTCCCCCAGCCACCCTTCTCATCCCACCCCTTCCCTTAGATGGCGACGGTGGCTTCTGCGGTGAGCTGAGCTGTGGCTTTCCCTGGCTGTTTGACCGTCTCTTCAAGAAGCAGCACACAGGCAGGAAAGCTGAAGAAGACAACGAGGCAGGAGACCCTCTCCGCGCCCCTCCCCTCCCCCTTTGGAGCACAGCAGGAGGGGGCGGGCAGGAGGGGCTCCAGTGGCCCCACCCTCCAGAGTTGCCCCAGAGGGAGGGCTGGCCTGGTGCTCTGGAGCGATGGCAGTGCCCAGACCAATTACAGGGCCAGCCTCAGGGCAATCCGTGCTTTCCAGTGTCGCTGCTCTCGGCAGGGGTGCTATTGTGGGCTTCTGAATTTGTTTTTTAATAGGAAGGTGGGAAGGCGTAATAACGACAGCTGCGAGCCACTTTGAGCAGTGGAGGGACAGCTGACACTTGCTTTC
>JAJKFI010039722.1:0-21602 GCA_029204185.1 Lerista edwardsae | reverse complement strand
GTTCTGGTCCGTTCCCCCTGAATGACATCACTGCCTTCGCCCCCCCCGGAATCCAGAGTCGCTCCCTTTAACCCTCTGAATGCCGGCCAACCAAGAAGAAAAGCTCTTTGCAGAGGAATTGGGAGGGGGGAGGAGGGAGAGTGAAGTGGGCGGAGTCAGCCCTAATTTTAAGTAGTGGAACTGAGTTCCCCCGCGTTCCCCCTGCATGACATCACTGGGCCGGGTGAAGTTCAGGAGAGGGGATGCAGATTCCGCAAGGCACTGCTAACGGGTGTGGAGCACCCACCTGTGAGGGAAGGCAGGGGCCGCCCGTGGGGGGGGGGTGCTCTTCTGGAGTCGCGATTTGTTTTTTAACTCCAGAATCCCGGGAATACCAGGAACTCCATACCAAGACTGTGTTCTCCTGCATGCACATTGCTACCCCTCGAGTTTACACACAGACATAGAAGAGACCCATAGAGGCTCTTCTTCTGTAGGTCATTTTCCGTGTGTCACAGCACCTTCCCATCTTTCTCCCAAATTCAACTACAATTGTGCGTGTGTGTCCCTTGTGACACTAGAGAATTCCCCAGCACTAGAGGGCAGTGTGCAGGCCCCACCCTGAGCAGCCGGGCAGGAATTATCTTGGTCTCCGTTGGTGCTGCACCAATTGCCCCAGCCGCGTGTATGCCAAGCTCCGAGTCCCAGTCCAGAAACCTTCTCTCTCTTCTTTCAGTGCGTTCATTCCTCAGAACGGAATTTACTGTCTGAGGCTGTGGGGCGCTGGGCAAACAGCCTTGAACATTATGCACAGCCTCACCCTCCACTGTGCAGGTTCATTTAGCACCGAAAGCAAGCAAATATGCTCCTTTTTCATTCTACCATTTTGTATGAGGAACACCGGCAGTATCCTTTGTTGGCCAACTTGGGCAGCAACTGCATAAGCAGGTCAACTCAAAAGTAAGGTGCAATGTGTGAAATGGGACACGCTCCCAGGTGTGTTCAGGATTGCAAACTTGGAAAATGATGTACAGCTAAAGGCTGAATCTCTCTTCAATATAGGTGAGAGCTACAGCTCAACCGATAGCAAAATGTATCCTAAGCTACAACGGCCAGTCCTACCAGGTTGGGAATGTGCTGCTCGTGCACTCACATTACGTTTCATTTTCAATAGCAGCCTCCAGCACTTCGTCATCCTGGCACTTAGACCGGGCATCAGGGCATCTAGTACTTTTGACAAGCATTCACTTCAGGCTACTGCTACTGCAAATATGAATAGCAGCAACTGCACAACTCTACTGCTACCCCAGACTCGGGAGGGATGGGCGGTGTGTTCAGTGGGCTTCATGTTTGAAAAGTTGGTCATGTGTTTAATAAGGTGGCGCAAGTTAAACCCAAGCCAGTCTGGTGTGTTTAACGGGGCGGGGGGGGGCAGGGGTAAACAGGCTACTTCAGATAACTAGATGCAGGGCAGTGGAAGCGTGATGCAGGCATCATGTTGTCTCGTATGCTCCCTGAGGCCTCTGGTGGGCCACTGTGAGATACAGGAAGCTGGACTAGATGGGCCTTTGGCCTGATCCAGCAGGGCTCTTCTTATGTTCTAAGCATAGCAAATTCTACTTTATTTACCTCATAATGCCAGATGCAGGGGAGTAGGCATCTTGTTGTCTCATGTGCTCCCTGAGGCATCTGGTGGGCCACGCTGAGATGCAGGAAGCTGGACTAGGTGGGCCATGGCCTGATGCAGCAGGGCTCTTTTTAGACTCGGGCAGTATAGCCAAGTGCAATTATGAGTGTTGCAGCATGAGGTTGGTAGACATTGTCTGTGCACGACCTGAAGCAAGCTCAGCGACTGGCATTTGAAAATCCAAATGAACGTGCAGGCACAAGACATGTTACAAACAGTACCTGACACCCAGGTGAGCACGTTGGGCTGCCTGTTGAGGCATCAGTTGTTAGAAATGGATACCATAAAAGTGAAGTGAAACAAGGAAACGCAAAGCCACAGTGGGAGGCAACTCAGAGCACTCCTGTCACCTTGCTTCAGAATACGTTACAGCACACCAAGTGTCCGTGAAGTTCTTTGCTATTCTGGCTCATCTGTAAACATTAATGTATACCACTCACTGGTGGCACTTTTTTTTACCATTAAAACAAAGCACCTGAGAAATGAAGCTGCAAGTTTGTTGAGCTCTGCCCTCCTGTTTATTGATATGCTGCCTTTCCAAAAGGTCAGAGCGGGTTACAGTACTCCATAAAATTGATCTAAGAGACAAGAGACTTTTTTTATTCCTGCGCCCTGTGTCAGCTGGCCTTTGCATTGCACAACGGAAGTTCAACTTTTGTCGTTTCCACTTGCGCGTCTCGGTGCTCTGAGGCCCTCTTGTGCTCTTCTGGTTGTGGCAGAGGGTGTTTCACTGCACATTCAGCAACTTGGAATAACGCAATTGTATCACCAACAACTTGCAATAACCCAAAGCTTGAAAAATGATCTGCACAATATTCACAAATTTGTGAAGCTCTCTGGGCTGACTGTCCCTGCCAAAGCCTGACAAATGTCAAAGAGGTCTGATCCGCACCCCCCCCCCAAAAAAAAACATCTGGAGAGCAGAGCCTCTCTCCCCCTCCCCGCTGACTATACTGGATCTGGACTAGTGCTGAGGTATCCAGGTCTTCACAGATCTAATTTGAATACAGCAACCTGGCACTAAAAGTGGGACACTACTGCCATCTGCTGGAGAGAAGTTAACTGCAGTTGCCCCAGCTACCTATAACAGTTGTTTTGGCAATACCCCATGTAATGGGAGGTGCGTGGGCAAAAATGCCCCCTTCCCCTTGAGTTGAGGAATTCTGACCCACTTCCTACCTGCTTGTGGTTTTGGACCACTTCCTTAAGCCAGAGGAAACCCAGTCTGGCTTAGCAAGGCAAGATGTCGAGCACAGGGCTTTTCCCTGCAGGTGGTGAGAGACACGTCTGGCTCTTCCCCTCCCCGCTTATCAGCTTCAAGACCCCCATACAAAGAAAAGGAGTAAGAGATCTATGCAAGCCAATAGGGGTGCAGCGAGGGAGAGACTGCTCTTCCGGAAGAGACTTCCACTAGCCATGGCTGCTCCACTGCCTGAGCAAGTACATATTTTTTCCACATTCGTGTGCCACCCTTCCCCCAAGGAGCTCGGCTTGGTATGCACGGTTCACCCCTCCTTTGGTCCTCACAAAAACCCTTAGGTGCGGCGAAGAGAGAGCGACTGGCCCAAGGGCACCTGAAAAAGACTAGATCAAGGTTAACTGGAAGCGGTGAATGTTTGTTTCCTGTTCATTTCGACCTGGTTTTTCCAGACGGCCAGGAGGCAGCTTAAACCTCACTATAAGCTTGCATGCTTATAGCAGCCGTTAAGCAAGATGTGGGACGTGGTGGCGCAGCGAGTTAATCCGCTGTTGCTGGGCTTTCAATCGCAAGGTTGGGAGTTCGAGACTGCGTGACAGAGTGAGCGCCCGTCGCTTGTCCCAGCTCCTGCCAACCTAGCAGTTCGAAAGCACCTAAAAAAATGCAAGTAGATAAATAGGGACCACTTCGGTGGGAAGGTAATGGCGTTCCGTGCGCTACGGCGTAGAGTCATGCTGGCCACATGATCGGACAAAAACACCGGCTCTACAGGCTTAGAAATGGAGATGAGCACCACCCCCTACGGTCGGTCACGACTAGACCATTCGGTCGTGGGGAAACCTTTACCTTTTAAGCAAGACCATTTTTGCTGGGGTAAATCTCTAAATCATGTTGATGGGGGGGGGGAGCCTCTGCAGCCACAGATAACTGAAACTGCAGAAATGCCCCCCCCAATGGGGGCCAAGGTGCACATGAGCAGGAGCCCCTCTGCCTGAAGCCAGCGAAATCACGCCTGGCCTGCCACAGAGTAAAAAGACGTTACTCATCTTTGTCCCACTTTCCTCTAAGGAGTTAGGAGTGGCCCCCTTCCATTGTACCCTCACAAGGAGCCCATGAGGAAGATTAGACTGAGGGGACAAACTGGCCTAGGGTCACGCCGGGGATTTCTGGATTGCTCCCAGAGCAACACTCTAACCCAGGACATTATCACGATGGCTTGTCATACTTGCATGCGTCAGACGTTGCAGAAGACGTTCTTCCCTGAGCATTACCCCCCCGCCCTGCACGTTCCTTCTCGTTGCCCTTAAAGCAAAGGACACCCAGTCCTGAGCATGCTGTACAGGGATGCTGCTGGGTGAAGCGCACGGACTGGTCTGGAGTACCTGGCAAGAAGCCCTCTTGCAACCTCTTCCCCAACACGCAGCTGCTTGCTGACAAAGAGCGGCTTCTCAGAGAAGTTGAAACGAACCTCCCACCCGAAAGAATTCACCACGAAGAAAGGACACGGACACATGTGCAGGGGGTGAGCTTAATCATGGTCCATTATTCTCTTTTTGACAAAGTATCACAATCATACACACAGGTTTATTCTCAAAACGCTGGTTGGAAAACAAGACCAAGGTCAGAGGAGCACTGAGGGACAGGAACCAGATACATGCTACACGTCTGGCTGATGGTCACAAGCTATGCACTGAGAAGACAGCAGGTTTGTGGCCACGGACAGCAGGCCCTGGGATTGCTCAGATGAGAGGGGCTGGAAGGTCCGGGGCACAGGCAGCCTGAACACAGGGAATCTCCCTACAAGCTACGGGGGCATTCTCATCCACCATCTGCTCAGCCCCTGGGAGAAGACTAGTTGTCCTTAAAGGTGCTTTGTTTTGCCAACTAGCTGCAACCAGGGGCCATGTTGTCTCCAGAGACAAACTACACAACATTAGAGTACCAAGTGCATGCATGTGCGCACCAGAGAGATCAGGCTAAGGGCGCAGCCACACAGCCACTCCTTGGGAACAGAGTCTAGATTTCCTACTGGTCATGTGCCGGCATGCACAGCCAATCAGAGCCAAGTTCAAGACCAGCCAGACCCTTGTCACCAGCTTGACTGCCTTCCTAGTAATCTAAAGGAGTGAGGGCTACACAGGGATGTCACCCCAAATACTCATGCTCTGCTAATGCCTTCTCCTTCCCCTGCTGAACAGGAACTGCTGTATTGCTAAGGCAGGGGTGGCTCATGCCCCAGCGCCATCTGAAGCTCCCCCCAAATATTGCCTCTATGGATGGACGGGGGGAGGAGGACAGGTGGGGCAGCAAGCAAGCATGCACCCAACACCCCTTGATGTACAAGACACGCAAGAGTCCGTCCTCTCTGCTGCTTCTCTTCTGACGGAACAGGAGCAGAGGATGCTGGGAACGCCAAATCCCCAGGCCCTGTTCTTTGCAAACCCAGGGAGCGCGGAGCTGGGAGGCTGCCCGTCATGCTTGTTGTCAGGAAAGGAAATGGGAAGAGGAGCGGGAAGGAGGGCAGGCTCCAAATCTCCTTCATAAACACCAAGCAGGGTGGGAGGAGGGCAGCTGGAGCCACAGCACTTTCCCCCCACTTCTTCCTTGAGCTGCACTGGGGAGAGGAAGCTGCTGCTGCTATCCTCTTCCATCTTGCTGGAGAGGGCAGTGGCCAGGTGGGCTGGGGGCTGGTCTGCTCACTCCCCTCCCCTGGCTGCCAGGCCATGCTGCTGAATGAGGCCAGCCCCGGGCCAAGCTCCACCCAGGATCAATTCCCCGAAGCCAGACCAGAGGCCAGAGCTCCACCAGCACCTGCTGAGACTGCGTGCAAAGTGTCAAGGCCAGAAGAGCCCAAAGGAAGACTTTTTTGGTGGGGGGGGGCAAGCCCTGACGCTTGCAGGGAATGGGGGCTGGAAGGCAGAGCCTCCGCCGCCGGAAGCACTTTGGAGGTGCTCCAGACCCTTCACTTCGAGGTACAAACAGTCTCAGCAGCATCAGTGGCTGGACAACCACCAGGTGGTCAGAGTATGTAGCAGGGGCAGGTGGAAGATCTCTCAGACCCTCAAGAAGGGGGAAGGCCAAAGAAAAAGGGCAGTTCCTGGGTCCAGCTAAATGGGGGAAGCTGCTGCTCTTGCCCAGGAGTAACCGTCACCTGGGCACCTGCCAGATACACCAACACGGGGAGGTATACGTAGAAATCCATGCGTGCATAGCTGAAGAGGCCACCAGAGTAAGGCTGTAGGTGAAGGCGATGGATGGTGGCTCTCCGTAGGACAGGATCAAACCAAACGAGGTCCTCTGAGAACGTGCAGCCCGCTTTGGTGTAGGGGTGGCAGGAGACTTCCTCCCCACTATCGGCCGGGGGAGCATTAAGACTCCCAGAGAAAACAGGGCAGGGACACAGACCAAGAGCTAGCGCCGGCCAGCCCGCCCGCCCCCTAGCAGGGGTTCCTGGGAGCTGCGCTGCAACAGCACGTGCCAAGCCTGAGGCCAAGGGCAGGAGAGCCTGCAAGCTGGACCTGCTGTTGTGGGGCTGCCCGTTCTCCTTGCATGGAGGGATGGGATCTTTCCAAGGGGCAGAAAAGTCAAGGCACTCTCGCCCATCAGAATTCAGTGCCTGACAGAGGTCTGGGCAGCTGGGAGGCGAGCCCTGTCCCTCCTTCCCAGGATATGGAGGGAGGGAGGGGGCCACCTGTAGACCGAGGCATTGCTCAGCTGCTCCCCAGCTGCTCCCCGGGGTTACAGGTGACCCCAGCAACTAAACCTGGATGCAATCGGGGACAAAGTCTTTCTCGTCTGTGTTACATAGTGCAAATACAGCAGTAAGGGCTCCGAGCCCTGCTGCTGCACAACCTCCAAAGGGTCAAGCCCAAGTTGCTTGAAAACAGAGGCAGCAGAGTCTGTGCGGCAACACAGCCTGGAGGGATGCACCTGGAGGGATGCAGCCATGCCCGGAACGTGCAAACCTATCGACAATATAGGTTCTCCCTGCTGCGCACAGCTCCAAGACACCTCAAATGCTGGCCCCACATTCTCACGGGGCACCCAGCAGGCATCTTGCATAGCATGACAGAAAAGCAAAACAAATCCCAGTGGGCATCTATTTAGAGATCTATGCAAGAGATGTTTTCAGGTGTTGGGAAAAAGGAATCTCAGGTGATCTACGACTGCTCCGCTCGCTTCCCCGGTTTGCCAGCCCCGTGTGGCTGGGCAGGGGCAAACCCTCGAGCTGCACTAGGCTCTCCAGGAAAAGACATGGCCAAGAGGAGGCAAGGAGCAGCTCCTTCCACTGAAGGGGGGCGGGCAGGTGGGGGGCAAACACTCACTGGCCTGCATCACTGAAGTAGGCATTGGCCTCCAGGAGCAGCCCCTTGATGTAAACACGCAGAGTGTAGAACAGCGTGAGGAAGTCCTGGGTGCTGAAGACCGTGTCGGCAAGGGCAAAGGGGAGGGCGGAAGGGACCACACCCCGGCCATACTCTACCATCCACGTGCCGGCACTCCACTGCACCGAGGTGGCCTCTCCAGATCGGTGGACGATGGTGTCTCCTACACAGACAGGCAGACGGCACTCAGTCTCGGGAGCTTCCCTTCCCCTGCCACCGAACTCTGACCCTGCAGGGAACACGGCGCCACTCACCTGGGTAGAAGATCTCGCTTTTGGTTGTCCCCTCTTTCCACTGCCGGAAAGTCCCTGAGATGATCGTGTCATGAATATCAGCCCAGTAGCGACCTGGAAGGAAGGAAGTTGTGACAAGTCACCAACAACAATTAAAAACTAAGAGACAGTGCACACAAGCACTTCAGATTCGTTACAACTGCAACTCCTTTCCTTTTCCTTCCACACTCACACGAAACGTTAAAAACAATGTCAAAACACCAATCTGAGTTGAGATCAGGAGTTTTGTGCTTTGATGCCTGTCAGTATAACAGGGACAAGGTGTGCAAAGCAGAGGAGTGGAAGACATGCACGTCACGTGGGAGGGAAGCAAGACCCCTGGAGAATCCTGGTTAGAGGATGAGTTAAACCAGGGAGAGGAATGCCTAGAGACGTGAAGGTCAAGAAAAAACCCGGAAAAATTTGGAAAAAACCAGGGTTTTTTCTGGGTTTTTTGCCTGAAGCCTTTTTGTTTTTTTTCCAAAAAATTAGAAAAATTGAAAAAAAAATGGCAGAAGCAGAGACTGAAACTGATATTGATAATTACAGCTCAGAAAATGATTCTGATTAAATTTCATGCCCATTCATTGAAACTTAGTCCCACTCCCTTCTATACACTTCCCTCCTTTTCAATTTTTTTATGAGAATATTTTTATTTAATACTGTGGAGAGGAAATATGAATAATTGTTACTTCTGAATTTTTAAAAATTGTTCTGTGCATTTTTTTTGTCTGATTCACATAAACTAGTGAACAGTTTAGGAGATTGTTGCTCCATTTGTTACAATTACAAATAAATATTATAAAAAAAAGTAAATTCTGTTTGTAATAATTGTTTGGATACACTTTAATATATGCTAGTTGTGATAATTTTATACCAAGACCATAGTCATATTTTATGTTCCTAAAGTAACAGAATGACTTTCAATGTGGAAAAGAAAGAAGTGCTAATGTAGCATTTTTTCAATTTTTCCAAAAATTTCCATTTTCCAAAAAAAACAAAAAACCAGAAAAAAACTGGGTTTTTTTCAGAGCTTCAAAATTTCCTGAAATTTTACATCTCTAGGAATGCCTCACTCCCCCTGCTGAGCAGAGGGAGGCCTCTGTGCACCAGCTCCTCTGTGCGAACATGCCCTCAAAAGGTCAGGAGAGCATTCCACATCAGACCTCAAGCATCTGAGGAACAGAAGCTCTACACCAACCAGCTCATTCACACAAGACAGTGAACTTTAGAACCACTGCATACAGGTCACTCTTAGCTGTCTGACTAAACTGGCCAAATCTCTAGAACAGGACACACTGCAGTTACACAAATCCACCGTTTGTTATCGCCATCCAGAATTAAAAGACAGACACTAGAGCCTTGTCTCCAGCTAGCGAGAGGGATGAAGGAGGCAGTGAAGAGGGATGAAGCTGTAGACTGACCAACCCTCTGCAACTGACTAACTCATTACAAGGGAAGGATTGAAGACGGCTATCAGCATTCAGGCTTTTTGGTCTCAGGCACAGATGCTGAGTTGCCATCATCTCTTGCCATTCTTCCTGCACGGGAGTCAAATGGGACACTCTAGTTCCCAGTGCCTAAAATGTGGAACGAGAGACCTTCACAAACTAGCTATCAAAAGAACTAGCTATCGTTTACCAACCAGTTCTGAGCTACAGAATGCAGAGGAGGCTACTGAAGCTTTGGCTTCATTCAATAGGGTTCTTTCCCCCTTAAGCAGACCTATAGTCCAGTCAATATGTCATTGACAATATGTCATTGACATATTGACAGTTGACAGACCTTTGGTCAGACTTTTTCTGAGCTTAAAGATAACACGGTTGCATGATTTAGGCCGATTTTCATGGTTTGCGGCTGCCATCTTGAAAATAACCCACTTCCAATGGTTGAATTTTGGAGAACTTTTTTTCTGTCAATCAGTACACCTAGTACTGACAAGAACAGTTGACAGAACTTTTATTAGACTTAGTCCCGGGTTATGAGTTTTTCCCCCCTAAATTGACCGGACTACTACTGTTTCTGCCTCCTCATTGCAGCTGGCCACTTTTCCTGATATGAGCTCATTCTTCCTCATAAACACTCTACCCCACCACTTCTATGAGGTGGACCACCAATGCATATTATTCAGTGAGTGGGTGCTAAGAGCTGCTTAAAACTGCCCATGGCCACTCAAAGCTCATGAGAGGGTTTGCCCCTTCAGCTGGGCTCAACTGAATGCCACTATCCACAATTCCCACTGTGAAGCCACAGCTCAGGCCTCCTCCAGGCTCAGCGGGTGGGAGCGAGCTCTAACCTTCTGGGGGCACCAAAGAGAAATCTCTCCCTGCCCCACCCAGCCTGGAGTGCTGTTTCCTGGGTTCTTTGATCCAGCTTACCCGAGTGCCCCCCAGTGTCGATGGCGGTGCCAAACAGCAGCACATACTCGGAGAGAGAAGCATGGAGCAGGCACATTGAGCCCATCCAGCCCCCAGCATTGACAAACACCCACTGCAAGTCCTCGTCAGGCAGGATGTGGCCGGGGTGCCTCTTGCGCAGCTCCACAATGATCTTGGAGAAGGCCAGCTCGTGGTCCAGGCCTGTGGGAGAAACACATGGCCACAACTAAGCCCTTCCTATCGTCAAGAGGGCACTCAAAGAGGAAACCACACACCACTGCAAAGCCCTTCTCCCCACAGCAGGGCAGCCAAAACGAGGCAAGTCCCGCTTCCATCTGTCAACCGGCCTATTATATCAACATTTCAATACTGTTTTAAGTGTACATTTTTTTAGTCTTAGTATGTGCTGCGTCAGTAGCAATCTAAGAACTGGGGCTGCCTTGGGTGCCACAGGGCACAATCTGCACCAGGAACTGGATACAGGGATATGTTTCTCCTAAACCACTTGGTGGTTTTTTGATCCTGTCGGCCATGATAGTCTCCAGAAGTGGCCCTGGGGGATTCCTATCATAAGCCATGGACTTTGGCTAAAGGGGCACCACAGGACTAGAATGACGCCTAGTCATTGAGGACAGTGGTTCCCAAACTGTGGGTTGGGACTCACCAGGGGGTCACAACGCAATTTCAGGTGGGTCGTGAAGTGCCTAGAGCAGCCATATTGAGAAGAGAAAAGGGGAGGAAAAGGGGAGGGCTGTGAGGTGGTTTTGCTTGAGTCGAGGTAGTAAACAGGCTCTTTTCTTTCTGATTCTTTGCTACTGGAAAAGGACTGAGGAATAACCCAACTTATTGCTGCATTCTCGGGGAAGCAGCAGGCGCCGATACCACAGTGACAGCACTTCCGGCCATGACGTCACTTCCAGTGGGTCCTGGACAGATGGTCGTTCTGAAAAGTGGGTCCCGGCCCTAAAGAGTTTGAGAACCAGAGATAGGTGGGCCTGGCAAAAACACCACGAAGCAGGAAAAAAATAAAAATCATTTCCCTCATTTTTTCCACAAGGAAAACTTTTTCCCAAGCAGAAGAACTGGACATGGTGGGCAGGTCTTAGCAGAAGCTGAACTGCCTGAACCCCGGTGAGGTTTGCGACGCGGGCGCCGTCCAGGGCCCGCTTCGCGCTTGGAACTGCGGGCCCAGAGTTGGGACCGCTGGCGACCCCCCGGGGGGCTCGTGCGCTGCAGGAGGAAACGGGCTCCACCTGCTCTCGCGCGGACTCGGGGGGGGAGGCAGACGCCCCCCTCGCTCGCTCGCACAGCCGGCCCGCCGGCCCCCTGCCCGCCAGCGCGTGCTCGGAGCCTGCAGGCCTGGCTCGTGCATGGTCCGCGGCCGGACTCGGAGGAGTCCCCGCCGCGCTGCGAGGGGCTGCCGGGCGCTCCCGCCGCTCTGCCTGCCAGCCCGCCCCTGCGACCCACCCGCGGCAGCGCCCCGCCCGCCGACCCACCGGCGTGGTGCTTGGCCAGCCCGGCGATCTCCTCGGGCTCGAACTCGAAGCGGCGCGCGGAGGAGGAGGCGGCCCAGCTGCGCAGCGCCTGGACCACGAGCGCCGCCAGCGCCGCCGCCAGCCCCACCCGCAGGCCGCGCCGCGCCCAGCCCGGCAGCGGCCCCGGCAGCCACCGCATCCCTCCGTTGCTCTCCCCCGCCGGCCCAGGAGGCGGAAGCGGAAGCGGAGTACGAGCCATGGCGGCGAGAGCGGCCCGCACAAGAATGTTAGATGACTGGAATCGGCATGTCGTCATTTTCGTGAAGCCGGGGGTATACAAATATGGCTGACTCAGATCATTCCAGCCAAGGAGGAGGATTGCCGCGAATTCACGAATAAAAATCTCCCTGCACGTGTGTAAAAGTTAATTTCAACCTCTTTAAGCATGCCTGCGTGTTCTGCATACGGGTGTGCGAATCGCTGTACGAAAAATGGGATTTAATTTCCACGGAAAGATTCATGTATTCACATTAGGTAAAGGTAAAGGTTTCCCCACGACCGAATGGTCTAGTCGTGACCGACTGTAGGGGGCGCTGCTCATCTCCGTTTCAAAGCCTGTGAGCCGGCGTTTTTGTCCGATCATGGTGGCCAGCATGATTCTACGCCGTAGCGCACGGAACGCCGTTACCTTCCCACCGAAGTGGTCCCTATTTATCTACTTGCATTTTAGGTGCTTTTGAACTGCTAGGTTGGCAGGAGCTGGGACAAGCAACCGTCACGCAGTCTCGAACTCCCAACCTTGCGGTTGAAAGCCCAGCGACAGCGGATTAACTCGCTGCGCCACCACGTCCCTTATTCACATTACATCGGTTCAATAAAACGACAGTTCAGTGAGTGCATTATTTTTGAAGCTGTGTAATTTCTTGTTGTTCCTAACAGTCTTATTCACCATTTTCTGACACCCACTGTTAATGGTCTAGAAGGGAAAAAAAATATTTTCCCCCCTCCTTTTTTCCCCCTTCCCGTTTACACATTTTTTCCCACCTTCCATTTTCTACTGTAATATTTTCGAAATTCTGAACATTAACAGAATTTGTTTTAGGGGTGGGGTGGGGGGTGAGTGTAGAAGTTTTCAAAAATACTCTTAATAGTCTAGAAGTAAAAAAGAATTACTCTCATATTGACAACTACTTGTGTCATGAAGAGATTTTAATGTAATTTTCCTACTGTAATACTTATGAAATTCTGAACATTAACAGACATTTTTTTATGGGGCATGGCCATTTTATTTTTGCTTGTGTAGATTTCAAAAAATAAGTCTGTGAAAACAGTGCAATCTGAGTTTAAATAGACAGCAAGTAGCATTTCGTCCGGTGTGTTCAGTAATATAATTATGAGGAATTAAACCTTGTAAGTGCGTATTAAATCATAATCAGGTTACCAATAATGTTTCTCCACGATCACACGTTGTTATTTTGGTAAGTTTTTATTTCAGGAGTAAACTATTCAGTCCTAAACAGTACCAGAAAAGCAATCTGAAATGCTTGGAATGAGCAATGTTTTGAGTGCGACAACATGGCTGCTAAGCCCGCCCCCTGGCCTCATTCGGCTGCTATCTCTTCTTAAGGCATGTCCTCTCCTGTTATCTTACCTTCATGGGGGCTGCGCTTGTACGTCAAGGGTGGCGTTTCGTGACGCCGGCAGGAAGAGAAAAAAGCCCGCCCCCCCTCACCCCCCCTAAAAAAAAACAAATTCTGTTAATGTTCAGAAGTTTGAAAATATTACCGTAGAAAATGGAAGGTGGGAAAAAAAGTGTAAACGGGAAGGGGGAAAAAAGGAGGGGGGAAATATATTTTTTCTTACCTTCTAGACCATCAACAGTGGGTGTCAGAAAATGGTGAATAAGACTGCTAGGAACAACAAGAAATTACACAGCTTCAAAAAAAATGCACTCACTTTTTCAATTAACGGTCGTTTTATTGAACCGATGTAATGTGAATACATGAATCTTTCCGTGGAAATTAAATCCCATTTTTCGTACAGCGATTCGCACACCCGTATTCAGAACATGCAGGCATGCTTTAAGACGTTGAGATTAACTTTTACACGCGTGCAGGGAGATTTTTATTCGTGAATTCGCGGCAATCCTCCTCCTTGGCGGCAATGATCTGAGTCAGCCATATTGTTCTTCCCATGGCTTCAAGATACTGATGTCATGTCCTCTCCTGTCATCTAACATTCTTAGCAGCCCCCCTCCCGCAGTCTCAGCCAATAGCTGCGCTCAGCGGGGCACAGGGGCGTGGCTTCCCTGAAAAGAGAGGCTCTGCCGGGCAGGGTAGGGTGGGGAATGGAGGCGGTGCCTAAAGTCACGTGGCATGCGTATACCGTGCGGTGGGCGGGGCCTGTATGAAGGACGATGGAGACCTTCCAGCCGAGCGGTACCCGCGTGGGGCGCGCAACGGGCGGGGCTGGTGGTCGTGCCTGGTTGCTGCGGAGCGAGAGGCCTCCTGTTGCCAGGGAGAGGCGGGGCTGCTGGGCCGGCGCGTGTAGGAGGCCGACTGAGCCGGGTGCCTAAGCAGTGCTGCACACCCCGCCCTGCTCCCTGCCCGCAGCCGCGCCTCCTGCTCCCAGCCCCTCAGTGGGGAAAGGGAGAGTTGAGGAGGGCCAGAGCAGACCACGGCTGCCTTGTGTAATGGCGGTGTTTTGTGGGTCGGCCCCCCCGCCTGATGCCTTAGCCACGGCACTGGCTGCCCCCCTTCACACGTCCTCCTCTGCCCCACTTATCCAGTCCAGGGAGGGTGAAAGGGGGCGGCTGGCCTTGCTGGGTGGGGTTGGCACAATCCCACGGGGGGGGGGGGAGGTCTTGGGCCGGCTCTGCGTGGGGCCCTTCCGAGCCTTGGCGCTGCCTGACTCTTCCTTGCCTTTGCCACAGAGCATCAGCACCTGCGCTACGACCCGCTGCACGATGACTGGGTGCTGGTCTCTGCCCACCGCATGCGGCGCCCGTGGCAAGGGCAGGTGGAGGACCCGCCCCAGGAGGACGTGCCACGCTGCGATCTCGCCAACCCTTTGTGCCCGGGAGCCAGGAGGGCCGGTGGCCAGGTGCTGCGCTGTCTTTGGCTCTGCCCCCTTCCCCATAAGTGGGGCTCTGCCTTCAGAGTCTCCTCCAGCAAAGCCCCCCGGCTCACTTTGCCTTCTGGTGGAGTGTGCACGGCTTTGCTTCTAGTGCATGGACTTGCCTGGCCAATTTTTTTCCTGCAAACTGCAAGTTGGGTTGTAAAAGGATCTATGGGGTAGGGGTAGGTGTTGGATTAGGCAGAACTCCGGTTCTGTCGCAGGTGCTTTGTGTTAAATACAAATCTTCCCCTTTCTCTGCCTTCTGTTTTCTTCCTTTGAGGGAGTGTGGGGGCCTGTGTGGAGGCTGCCTGTCTGCCATTCATGGAACGCTGGACAGGGGCATCAGGACTTTCTGAGTGTTTGCTGCTTCTTGGTTTTCCTTCCATAGAGGTCATTTGTCTGCAACAGTGATGCAGAGAAATCCATTATCCAGTGATTGGCATTACCTCATGGTTGGAGAAATTTTCTGGCAGTGGCTGCTGGAGAGTCAGAAACCAAAAGAAGAGCTTTCTCAGCAATTTGAATAATTAGGCCATAGTGCAGCACTTTCCTCTCCACACAGCTATTCTGTTGTCCACTTTCAGCCTCTGAACTATCTTCCTGTTCTTATAAATTGTGCCAAATTATGTCAATGTGAAATAGTGCGACTGTGAAATGGAGAAGGCAGGACTGGATTTTACAGCTGAAATTGCGTCTGGTTCTGCTCTGGGTCCTCTCTTGGCTTCCTCTGAAATCCTTACCTCTCTTTTTGCCCTTAGGGACACTTTGAAGTCAGCCTGAAAGCAGGTCTTGCTCACCCAGCAAGGCCAGGGTGTCTTGGAGCTCAGAGGTCCCAGATGTAACTCATGTCTGTCTCATGCAGGTGAATCCCCAGTACGAGAGCACTTTTGTCTTTGACAATGATTTTCCTGCACTGCAGCCAGATGCCCCAGAACCTGGTAAGAACTCCTTTCATCACTGATTTGTCCTTCACGGGGCTACTTGGCTGTCTTGTTGGGCAACCATCTGTTGGGGAGCCTTCAGCTCCTCCTACTTCTCAGGGAAATGAGCTGGAAGCTGGGCTGTCAGGCAGATTCCAGGCAGGGGTGCCATTGGGGGTTAGGGTGTGTGCTTGGGAGGCAACCCATAGAACAGCCTGAATTTTAGCAGTTGAAGGCACAGGAGCCCTCCTAGAAAAAAATGTGGCAACTTTTCTTGTAAACGAGAATTGAACCACTCTATCCCTGGTTGTGGAGATGTGTACTTGACTTGAAGGATGGTAGCTGAGCAGAAGGAATCATCTATTTTTAGGATGGTAGTTGGCATCCTATTTTTAGGATGGCAGAAGATTTAGCCGAGAGGGTTAATGCCTCCGTTTGCCCGAAGATAACAGCTGAAGATCTGAAGGTCGTGAGCTCAAGACTACCGGAAGTCTCTGTGAGCAGCAGACCTTGCAAACTGCGGCTGATTAAAAGCTGAGTTCCAGCTGCCTCGTGGGAGGAGGAGTGTGCTGAAGTCAGCTGCGTCTCTGGTGGGAGCAGGGAAGCCTCTTATCAGCCAGCAGAAGACAGACGGGTGGCTAAGAAAGAAGGCTAAATCCAGAAAGAAAGATCTGTATGAGTGTTGTTCTTGAAAGATAGAACATTTCTGTAAATTGTAAAAACCTTTGGGTTTGTGAATAAAAGTCTGCCTATGTAAACCGCCCTGAGTTACAGTCATTAGAGAAATCTAGTGATCTTAAGAAAGGCGGTATATAAATACATGTATTATTATTTATTATTATTATTAGTTGCTTAGTGGGGGGGAAGAGCTTAAATCTGAAGCAGCTGCTTAATGGGATTTGTTTCAAAGACTTACTTTAACATGATGAGTTGTCAAAGCCATCCCGTGAGGGACTTGTTCTCCCCGTGAATTGGCTGGTAGCGGAACAGACTCCTCTCTCTGTGTTTGGAACCTTACTTTTCTTCGGGTGTGTGCAGCATCATTTTGAAATGCAGCCAGTGTGCAGGACCATCTGTAGTTCAGGCTGGCTGATTGACTGCCTCTTTCTGTGCACATACAGTCAGGCAAGAATCATTGTGTGGCCTTTTTGATTGGGTGCTTCCTGTAGCGCAGGCATAGTCCACACAGGTTCCAGGTGCAGTGGGCTGCCTTCTGTTCTTCTCTGAGTGCATCCATTGGCTGCTTGCCTCACCGTGGGTTTCCTCTCCTTTCCCAGGTGCCGACGACCACCCTTTGTTCCGTGCAGCATCTGCGCGAGGAGTGTGGTAAATCTAGCATTTGATCTCACAGTCCCAGCTGTGCCTGCTACTACAAGTGGCTGGGCTGGAACCTCCCTGTGCCATTCACTGCCGATCGTTCCTTCTCCAGAGTGATCTTGCCAATCTGTTATTTTTCTTGCCTGACTCTGCCGTAAACCAACCAAAGAACAACCCAAAAAGTGTGTGGACTTCCCAGACTGAGCGTGCCAAGCCTCGGTGGCATCAGGACCTGGGAATGTGTGGCCTAACCACACAGTTGTGGCTGTATCCCAAGGCAGACGCCACACCCTGCTAGAATCTGAGATATGCAGTGCCTGTGGGTTTTTCTTTTGATGTTTCATACGGTTAAGGCCACAATCCTATCTGCACTTGCCTGGGAGTAAGCCCCATTCACTGCAGTGGGACTTAATGCTGAGGGCGCAATCCTACCCTGGAGTTAGGCCGGCACAGTTAGGCCAGCAAAGTTTGGCTGGCACAAGGGACACCGCAAAGCGCGTCTGGACCACTCGGAGCCGGGGAGGATGGGGCACGTCTGTGTGCTGTGCCTGTGTGTTGGCCTCCCTGACTCCGAGAGTGGTCCAAATGTGCTTTACGGTGGCCCTTGTGCTGGCCTAACTCCAGCTTAGGATTGCGCTCTGAGTCGACATGCACAGGATCGGGCTCTAAGACTCATCAGACCCTGTTAAAGCTGGCAGGGAGTGAGATGTGTTCCTCGTGCGAAACTCTTGCCACGTACAGATTCTGCATCGTGTTTGGGGGAGAGGTGTGCAGCAAGATTTCCACCAGCACGTTTGTTGTCCTGGTGGTCCCTTAGGAAGTGGGAGGGCGGGTTACTAGCTTTTAACAAAATAAAATCTGTAGGGCTGCCCCTAGGCTGAGGTGCCCTCTTTTTGAAAGCTAAGCCAACGGCAAAGATGCCTGCCACCTGCCTTCCCCTGGGGGAAGTGTTCAAGGCAGCCGGCCCTCTTCTGAGGCTCTAAGCGTGTTCCCTGTGGGGTCCCTTGGCCTGTCTCCCGCCTGCTTACTCCATTCTGCCCGTTCCATCGTGTTTCTCTAAGACGTTTTTGGTAAGATCAGTGAAGCAGCCCCAGGACCCTCTGTGACCGTTTCTCCTTCTGAAAACGGAGAGTCTGCATTCCCGCGGCAAGTGCCAGCGTGGCGTACAGGAAGCCTGGCGCAGAGCCTTATCCCTGCAGGTATCCTGCTTGCCAAGCCTGGGTTTGGGCTGTTCCTCTGCTGCCTCTTTGTAAAGTGAAGGTTCTGCCCAGAGATGACCCTGAGCAGAGGGAGAGAAGCTGCAACAAGTAGTTTTGTGGGGTTCTGTATGGTTGTATGGGGTTGAGGTCACTGTGATCTCTTCGCATGGATGCCTTGAGGCTAACTGTCCCTGCTCAAGGCGTTTGGCCTCTCACTGTTGATGACCTGCATGCTGCAAGTGAGTGTTGCAACTTGATGGAGTTGCAGGAGGTTGGCTGCTCGCACTTCTCCCCACAGGGTTGTGCTTTGGGGCTGGAATGCTGGTTTTGAAGCTTTTGTCTCCTCTCATTTGTCTGGGTCAGACTGGCCAGTGCCCAGGGTGGTGGGGACGGTGGCGATGCTCTTTTGCGTGTCTCTTTAGTCCTCATTTGTGAGTGGTGCGGCTCTTTGCCTTATCTGGAGTTGTCGAGAGAGGCATGGTGTGTTCTTGTGGGCAGCCCAGCATGAATTGTGTGTGTGTGTGGAATGTCTGCTTTGATTGACCTCCTGGATCTTCCCATCCCACTGGGGCCAACCTTCCTCTCCTCGGCTGTTTTCTTCCTTCCCAGCAAAGTCATGTGCTTCCACCCCTGGTCTGACCTGACGCTGCCCCTCATGTCGCTTGCTGAGATTCGGGCTGTGATTGACAAATGGGCAGAGATGGCTGTGGAGCTGGGGGCCTCCTACACCTGGGTCCAGGTCAGTATCTGCGGTGACCTGCACTGATTTTTGATAGGAGTGTGGTGGGGCCGGATAAACAGGCCTTCACCTTGCATTAAACTATGTTAAAGGCAGGGTTTCGTGGGGGAGGGAATTGAGAGAGAAGACAGGGGCTTGAGAAAGGGGGCTTGGAGGGGCGTTGGCAGCAGCTTCGGAACATTTGCCGCATAAGAGCATGCACTTGCGTGGCCTTAGTTCCTGCTCCTTAGAGTTAGTGACTCCGTCTCCCTGAATGCCACTGTGCCCTTAGGCTAGTTGCTCCTGGAGTCTTGACGTGATTGTTCTGCTCTAGTAATTGTGTAGTAATTGTCTAGGCCAGTATTAGCCTGGCCGGTTTGATTGGTAGTATAATAAGTAAAGGAGGGAAGACAGGAGCGTAGCAGTCACCATTTACAGCCTCCAAGCATGTCAAGCTGTGGCTTTCCTGTGATGCAATAGAAAAATTTGCTTCTGTTAAACTTCTTATATTGTAATTCCAGAGCAAGTGATTTCTGCTTCTGCCTGGTGTTAGCGCAGGATGGGGTTCTGGGGTCTGATCGGTCCCATCTGGGTCAGACTGGCAGTACAGTGGCACTTTGCCTATCAACACCCACCTGACTCGACATGAACTGCCCACTGCCCTCTCTGTGTGGGCAGACTTCTCGGTTAAGGCCCCAGCCGCATCTCCTGTTGAAAGAGTCCTGTTCAGACGTTGCTCTTCAAGTTGCGTCTGCCACAGTGCAAATTTTTCTGCAGAACTTTGGTTTCTGGTTATATAACGAGGGCTCCCTTCTCTGTGATCACCATACCCCACGATGCTCTCTCGGCAGCCTGATCCTGGGGAGCGAAGTACACTTCCATGCAAAACCCACTCAGCCGCTTAATCAAATAGCACAATGAATAGGACACCGCGGGCGTAACAGCAGTTATAAGTGCCCCTCGCAGGTGGGCGTGTTTTTCAGCCGTGACAGGCGCTGGCTCTTCTCCGTCCTGAGCAGCCTCTGGAGAGCTGTGCCAGATGCAGCTGAGATGGCTTTTAGCTCGGCAGGACTCCCTGCAGCCTGGAGGGGCCCCGGGGCTTGGCCTGTTCCCGGGGGAGGCCGATTTGCCCTGTTCTGTATCGCTCACTCATAACCTCAGTGCTGTTCTCACAGGGGGCGGAGGGAGGAAAGGGTGTGGAGCAGGAGCTTGTGGCCCCACTTCTGAGCTTCTGCCCCCACAGTCAGAGCTGCTGCACGTGCTGCACAGGCTGCCGGTTTATCCTAGAGGCCCCCCTGGTTTCCCCCTAGAAGGCAAAGCAGTCAGGGAAATCCTTCCAAGCCTCTACTGGATCCCCTGCCTGGAGAACACAAATCCATGTGCAGAAACAGAAATCTGCTGGGGCGGGAAATGAGGCGCACCTTCCTGAGCAGCCTCTGCCCGACTGTTCTTATTAGAACATAAGAAGAGCCCTGCTGAATCAGGCCAAAGGCCCATCTAGTCCAGCTTCCTGTATCTCACAGCGGCCCACCAGGTGCCCCAGGGAGGCACGAGACAACAAGATGCTTGCATCCTGTTGCCACTCCTTTGCACCCGGTACCAGTAGCCCACCACCTTTGTAAGGAGGTTGCACAATCCATCATGGCCTATAGCCCATGATGGACCTTTCCTCCAGAAATCAATCCCCTCTTAAAGGCATCAAGACCAGATGCCATCACCACCTCCTGTGGCAAAGAGTTCCACAGGTTAACTACCCGCTGGATAAAAAAGTACTTCCTTTTATCTGTTTTAACTCTCCCACCCCTCAGCTTTAGTGGATGCCCCCTGGTTCTGGTGTTTTGAGAGAGGGAAAAGAACATCCCTTTATCGACTCTGTCCCTTCCATGCATGGGTTGTTCATGAAGCAGAGCTGTGGACTGAAGGGCCCCGTTCCCGCCTCCGTGGCCTGACCGGCGCTCGCCTTGCTTGTGCCGCTGTCCTGCTTGCGGAGAACGGGCAGTGCTGACGGCTCCCTCCTTCTCCCTCTGCAGATCTTTGAGAACAAAGGTGCCATGATGGGCTGCTCCAACCCCCACCCTCACTGCCAGGTAAGGGCGTGCCGGTCGGCTGAGCCCCACTGGCCGGGCTGGGCCGGGCTGGGGCTGCTGCTGCTGGAGCTCCTGCTGGGCGGGCCTTCAGCTCGGCTCTTGGGGCTGACCCTTGCGGCGTGCAGCTCCCCAGAGCCTCCAGAGTGAGGCCGTTGGGATCCTGGCACTGCTCCTGCTGAGCGGCACTCGGGGGCGAGGGCAGAGGCACGGCTGGTCCTGGCATAGTTTTCGCTCTCGATGGATGGAAGGTTCGTCGTCCTTGGATGTGCGATTTTGGCAGGGACATCCGAACCTGGCTCAGCCACGCAGCCTCCACGCAGACGGCGTCTCTGGGGCGGGACGAGGCACTCGGTGGCTGGAAGGCGACTGGGCGGGAGACTCGAGCTTCGTGCGCCCCAAGGTTGTCTGACCAGCCCTGTGACTAGTGAGGAGCCAGCAACTGCTTCTGCCGGGAGCATGTCTGACTGGTGCAGCCAGTGCGCTTTGTGCGCATGTCAGCAGGGATGAGGGGCCAATGCTGCAACCAAGCCACATTGGGAAGGGGGCCACTGCTGTCGCCACTGTTGGTGCTCCTCCGGAGTGGGTGTGATGATGCGGACCCTCTGGTGCAATCCTGTGCTGGACTTAGCAGGGCTGCCTTGGAGAAGGCACAGGCCGGGGGGGGGTGTAGGGGGGAGCCCTCCTCTTCAGGTGGGGGAGGCGCTGCTGCCTGGGTGTCCTGTCTCTGGCGGCTCAGGGCCCTCTCGCTCGGTGTTCCCCAGTGTTTCCCACACGACCACAGTTGCAGGGCATGACCTGGAGCCAAATAAATGCCTTAGCGAACTTGCCGTGTTACCGATTGCGAGGGAGAACACGCAGACCAATATGATC
>JAJKFI010039721.1:0-21611 GCA_029204185.1 Lerista edwardsae | reverse complement strand
GTTCTGGTCCGTTCCCCCTGAATGACATCACTGCCTTCGCCCCCCCCCGGAATCCAGAGTCGCTCCCTTTAACCCTCTGAATGCCGGCCAACCAAGAAGAAAAGCTCTTTGCAGAGGAATTGGGAGGGGGGAGGAGGGAGAGTGAAGTGGGCGGAGTCAGCCCTAATTTTAAGTAGTGGAACTGAGTTCCCCCGCGTTCCCCCTGCATGACATCACTGGGCCGGGTGAAGTTCAGGAGAGGGGATGCAGATTCCGCAAGGCACTGCTAACGGGTGTGGAGCACCCACCTGTGAGGGAAGGCAGGGGCCGCCCGTGGGGGGGGGGGTGCTCTTCTGGAGTCGCGATTTGTTTTTTAACTCCAGAATCCCGGGAATACCAGGAACTCCATACCAAGACTGTGTTCTCCTGCATGCACATTGCTACCCCTCGAGTTTACACACAGACATAGAAGAGACCCATAGAGGCTCTTCTTCTGTAGGTCATTTTCCGTGTGTCACAGCACCTTCCCATCTTTCTCCCAAATTCAACTACAATTGTGCGTGTGTGTCCCTTGTGACACTAGAGAATTCCCCAGCACTAGAGGGCAGTGTGCAGGCCCCACCCTGAGCAGCCGGGCAGGAATTATCTTGGTCTCCGTTGGTGCTGCACCAATTGCCCCAGCCGCGTGTATGCCAAGCTCCGAGTCCCAGTCCAGAAACCTTCTCTCTCTTCTTTCAGTGCGTTCATTCCTCAGAACGGAATTTACTGTCTGAGGCTGTGGGGCGCTGGGCAAACAGCCTTGAACATTATGCACAGCCTCACCCTCCACTGTGCAGGTTCATTTAGCACCGAAAGCAAGCAAATATGCTCCTTTTTCATTCTACCATTTTGTATGAGGAACACCGGCAGTATCCTTTGTTGGCCAACTTGGGCAGCAACTGCATAAGCAGGTCAACTCAAAAGTAAGGTGCAATGTGTGAAATGGGACACGCTCCCAGGTGTGTTCAGGATTGCAAACTTGGAAAATGATGTACAGCTAAAGGCTGAATCTCTCTTCAATATAGGTGAGAGCTACAGCTCAACCGATAGCAAAATGTATCCTAAGCTACAACGGCCAGTCCTACCAGGTTGGGAATGTGCTGCTCGTGCACTCACATTACGTTTCATTTTCAATAGCAGCCTCCAGCACTTCGTCATCCTGGCACTTAGACCGGGCATCAGGGCATCTAGTACTTTTGACAAGCATTCACTTCAGGCTACTGCTACTGCAAATATGAATAGCAGCAACTGCACAACTCTACTGCTACCCCAGACTCGGGAGGGATGGGCGGTGTGTTCAGTGGGCTTCATGTTTGAAAAGTTGGTCATGTGTTTAATAAGGTGGCGCAAGTTAAACCCAAGCCAGTCTGGTGTGTTTAACGGGGCGGGGGGGGGCAGGGGTAAACAGGCTACTTCAGATAACTAGATGCAGGGCAGTGGAAGCGTGATGCAGGCATCATGTTGTCTCGTATGCTCCCTGAGGCCTCTGGTGGGCCACTGTGAGATACAGGAAGCTGGACTAGATGGGCCTTTGGCCTGATCCAGCAGGGCTCTTCTTATGTTCTAAGCATAGCAAATTCTACTTTATTTACCTCATAATGCCAGATGCAGGGGAGTAGGCATCTTGTTGTCTCATGTGCTCCCTGAGGCATCTGGTGGGCCACGCTGAGATGCAGGAAGCTGGACTAGGTGGGCCATGGCCTGATGCAGCAGGGCTCTTTTTAGACTCGGGCAGTATAGCCAAGTGCAATTATGAGTGTTGCAGCATGAGGTTGGTAGACATTGTCTGTGCACGACCTGAAGCAAGCTCAGCGACTGGCATTTGAAAATCCAAATGAACGTGCAGGCACAAGACATGTTACAAACAGTACCTGACACCCAGGTGAGCACGTTGGGCTGCCTGTTGAGGCATCAGTTGTTAGAAATGGATACCATAAAAGTGAAGTGAAACAAGGAAACGCAAAGCCACAGTGGGAGGCAACTCAGAGCACTCCTGTCACCTTGCTTCAGAATACGTTACAGCACACCAAGTGTCCGTGAAGTTCTTTGCTATTCTGGCTCATCTGTAAACATTAATGTATACCACTCACTGGTGGCACTTTTTTTTACCATTAAAACAAAGCACCTGAGAAATGAAGCTGCAAGTTTGTTGAGCTCTGCCCTCCTGTTTATTGATATGCTGCCTTTCCAAAAGGTCAGAGCGGGTTACAGTACTCCATAAAATTGATCTAAGAGACAAGAGACTTTTTTTATTCCTGCGCCCTGTGTCAGCTGGCCTTTGCATTGCACAACGGAAGTTCAACTTTTGTCGTTTCCACTTGCGCGTCTCGGTGCTCTGAGGCCCTCTTGTGCTCTTCTGGTTGTGGCAGAGGGTGTTTCACTGCACATTCAGCAACTTGGAATAACGCAATTGTATCACCAACAACTTGCAATAACCCAAAGCTTGAAAAATGATCTGCACAATATTCACAAATTTGTGAAGCTCTCTGGGCTGACTGTCCCTGCCAAAGCCTGACAAATGTCAAAGAGGTCTGATCCGCACCCCCCCCCCCAAAAAAAAACATCTGGAGAGCAGAGCCTCTCTCCCCCTCCCCGCTGACTATACTGGATCTGGACTAGTGCTGAGGTATCCAGGTCTTCACAGATCTAATTTGAATACAGCAACCTGGCACTAAAAGTGGGACACTACTGCCATCTGCTGGAGAGAAGTTAACTGCAGTTGCCCCAGCTACCTATAACAGTTGTTTTGGCAATACCCCATGTAATGGGAGGTGCGTGGGCAAAAATGCCCCCTTCCCCTTGAGTTGAGGAATTCTGACCCACTTCCTACCTGCTTGTGGTTTTGGACCACTTCCTTAAGCCAGAGGAAACCCAGTCTGGCTTAGCAAGGCAAGATGTCGAGCACAGGGCTTTTCCCTGCAGGTGGTGAGAGACACGTCTGGCTCTTCCCCTCCCCGCTTATCAGCTTCAAGACCCCCATACAAAGAAAAGGAGTAAGAGATCTATGCAAGCCAATAGGGGTGCAGCGAGGGAGAGACTGCTCTTCCGGAAGAGACTTCCACTAGCCATGGCTGCTCCACTGCCTGAGCAAGTACATATTTTTTCCACATTCGTGTGCCACCCTTCCCCCAAGGAGCTCGGCTTGGTATGCACGGTTCACCCCTCCTTTGGTCCTCACAAAAACCCTTAGGTGCGGCGAAGAGAGAGCGACTGGCCCAAGGGCACCTGAAAAAGACTAGATCAAGGTTAACTGGAAGCGGTGAATGTTTGTTTCCTGTTCATTTCGACCTGGTTTTTCCAGACGGCCAGGAGGCAGCTTAAACCTCACTATAAGCTTGCATGCTTATAGCAGCCGTTAAGCAAGATGTGGGACGTGGTGGCGCAGCGAGTTAATCCGCTGTTGCTGGGCTTTCAATCGCAAGGTTGGGAGTTCGAGACTGCGTGACAGAGTGAGCGCCCGTCGCTTGTCCCAGCTCCTGCCAACCTAGCAGTTCGAAAGCACCTAAAAAAATGCAAGTAGATAAATAGGGACCACTTCGGTGGGAAGGTAATGGCGTTCCGTGCGCTACGGCGTAGAGTCATGCTGGCCACATGATCGGACAAAAACACCGGCTCTACAGGCTTAGAAATGGAGATGAGCACCACCCCCTACGGTCGGTCACGACTAGACCATTCGGTCGTGGGGAAACCTTTACCTTTTAAGCAAGACCATTTTTGCTGGGGTAAATCTCTAAATCATGTTGATGGGGGGGGGGGGAGCCTCTGCAGCCACAGATAACTGAAACTGCAGAAATGCCCCCCCCCAATGGGGGCCAAGGTGCACATGAGCAGGAGCCCCTCTGCCTGAAGCCAGCGAAATCACGCCTGGCCTGCCACAGAGTAAAAAGACGTTACTCATCTTTGTCCCACTTTCCTCTAAGGAGTTAGGAGTGGCCCCCTTCCATTGTACCCTCACAAGGAGCCCATGAGGAAGATTAGACTGAGGGGACAAACTGGCCTAGGGTCACGCCGGGGATTTCTGGATTGCTCCCAGAGCAACACTCTAACCCAGGACATTATCACGATGGCTTGTCATACTTGCATGCGTCAGACGTTGCAGAAGACGTTCTTCCCTGAGCATTACCCCCCCGCCCTGCACGTTCCTTCTCGTTGCCCTTAAAGCAAAGGACACCCAGTCCTGAGCATGCTGTACAGGGATGCTGCTGGGTGAAGCGCACGGACTGGTCTGGAGTACCTGGCAAGAAGCCCTCTTGCAACCTCTTCCCCAACACGCAGCTGCTTGCTGACAAAGAGCGGCTTCTCAGAGAAGTTGAAACGAACCTCCCACCCGAAAGAATTCACCACGAAGAAAGGACACGGACACATGTGCAGGGGGTGAGCTTAATCATGGTCCATTATTCTCTTTTTGACAAAGTATCACAATCATACACACAGGTTTATTCTCAAAACGCTGGTTGGAAAACAAGACCAAGGTCAGAGGAGCACTGAGGGACAGGAACCAGATACATGCTACACGTCTGGCTGATGGTCACAAGCTATGCACTGAGAAGACAGCAGGTTTGTGGCCACGGACAGCAGGCCCTGGGATTGCTCAGATGAGAGGGGCTGGAAGGTCCGGGGCACAGGCAGCCTGAACACAGGGAATCTCCCTACAAGCTACGGGGGCATTCTCATCCACCATCTGCTCAGCCCCTGGGAGAAGACTAGTTGTCCTTAAAGGTGCTTTGTTTTGCCAACTAGCTGCAACCAGGGGCCATGTTGTCTCCAGAGACAAACTACACAACATTAGAGTACCAAGTGCATGCATGTGCGCACCAGAGAGATCAGGCTAAGGGCGCAGCCACACAGCCACTCCTTGGGAACAGAGTCTAGATTTCCTACTGGTCATGTGCCGGCATGCACAGCCAATCAGAGCCAAGTTCAAGACCAGCCAGACCCTTGTCACCAGCTTGACTGCCTTCCTAGTAATCTAAAGGAGTGAGGGCTACACAGGGATGTCACCCCAAATACTCATGCTCTGCTAATGCCTTCTCCTTCCCCTGCTGAACAGGAACTGCTGTATTGCTAAGGCAGGGGTGGCTCATGCCCCAGCGCCATCTGAAGCTCCCCCCAAATATTGCCTCTATGGATGGACGGGGGGAGGAGGACAGGTGGGGCAGCAAGCAAGCATGCACCCAACACCCCTTGATGTACAAGACACGCAAGAGTCCGTCCTCTCTGCTGCTTCTCTTCTGACGGAACAGGAGCAGAGGATGCTGGGAACGCCAAATCCCCAGGCCCTGTTCTTTGCAAACCCAGGGAGCGCGGAGCTGGGAGGCTGCCCGTCATGCTTGTTGTCAGGAAAGGAAATGGGAAGAGGAGCGGGAAGGAGGGCAGGCTCCAAATCTCCTTCATAAACACCAAGCAGGGTGGGAGGAGGGCAGCTGGAGCCACAGCACTTTCCCCCCACTTCTTCCTTGAGCTGCACTGGGGAGAGGAAGCTGCTGCTGCTATCCTCTTCCATCTTGCTGGAGAGGGCAGTGGCCAGGTGGGCTGGGGGCTGGTCTGCTCACTCCCCTCCCCTGGCTGCCAGGCCATGCTGCTGAATGAGGCCAGCCCCGGGCCAAGCTCCACCCAGGATCAATTCCCCGAAGCCAGACCAGAGGCCAGAGCTCCACCAGCACCTGCTGAGACTGCGTGCAAAGTGTCAAGGCCAGAAGAGCCCAAAGGAAGACTTTTTTGGTGGGGGGGGGCAAGCCCTGACGCTTGCAGGGAATGGGGGCTGGAAGGCAGAGCCTCCGCCGCCGGAAGCACTTTGGAGGTGCTCCAGACCCTTCACTTCGAGGTACAAACAGTCTCAGCAGCATCAGTGGCTGGACAACCACCAGGTGGTCAGAGTATGTAGCAGGGGCAGGTGGAAGATCTCTCAGACCCTCAAGAAGGGGGAAGGCCAAAGAAAAAGGGCAGTTCCTGGGTCCAGCTAAATGGGGGAAGCTGCTGCTCTTGCCCAGGAGTAACCGTCACCTGGGCACCTGCCAGATACACCAACACGGGGAGGTATACGTAGAAATCCATGCGTGCATAGCTGAAGAGGCCACCAGAGTAAGGCTGTAGGTGAAGGCGATGGATGGTGGCTCTCCGTAGGACAGGATCAAACCAAACGAGGTCCTCTGAGAACGTGCAGCCCGCTTTGGTGTAGGGGTGGCAGGAGACTTCCTCCCCACTATCGGCCGGGGGAGCATTAAGACTCCCAGAGAAAACAGGGCAGGGACACAGACCAAGAGCTAGCGCCGGCCAGCCCGCCCGCCCCCTAGCAGGGGTTCCTGGGAGCTGCGCTGCAACAGCACGTGCCAAGCCTGAGGCCAAGGGCAGGAGAGCCTGCAAGCTGGACCTGCTGTTGTGGGGCTGCCCGTTCTCCTTGCATGGAGGGATGGGATCTTTCCAAGGGGCAGAAAAGTCAAGGCACTCTCGCCCATCAGAATTCAGTGCCTGACAGAGGTCTGGGCAGCTGGGAGGCGAGCCCTGTCCCTCCTTCCCAGGATATGGAGGGAGGGAGGGGGCCACCTGTAGACCGAGGCATTGCTCAGCTGCTCCCCAGCTGCTCCCCGGGGTTACAGGTGACCCCAGCAACTAAACCTGGATGCAATCGGGGACAAAGTCTTTCTCGTCTGTGTTACATAGTGCAAATACAGCAGTAAGGGCTCCGAGCCCTGCTGCTGCACAACCTCCAAAGGGTCAAGCCCAAGTTGCTTGAAAACAGAGGCAGCAGAGTCTGTGCGGCAACACAGCCTGGAGGGATGCACCTGGAGGGATGCAGCCATGCCCGGAACGTGCAAACCTATCGACAATATAGGTTCTCCCTGCTGCGCACAGCTCCAAGACACCTCAAATGCTGGCCCCACATTCTCACGGGGCACCCAGCAGGCATCTTGCATAGCATGACAGAAAAGCAAAACAAATCCCAGTGGGCATCTATTTAGAGATCTATGCAAGAGATGTTTTCAGGTGTTGGGAAAAAGGAATCTCAGGTGATCTACGACTGCTCCGCTCGCTTCCCCGGTTTGCCAGCCCCGTGTGGCTGGGCAGGGGCAAACCCTCGAGCTGCACTAGGCTCTCCAGGAAAAGACATGGCCAAGAGGAGGCAAGGAGCAGCTCCTTCCACTGAAGGGGGGCGGGCAGGTGGGGGGCAAACACTCACTGGCCTGCATCACTGAAGTAGGCATTGGCCTCCAGGAGCAGCCCCTTGATGTAAACACGCAGAGTGTAGAACAGCGTGAGGAAGTCCTGGGTGCTGAAGACCGTGTCGGCAAGGGCAAAGGGGAGGGCGGAAGGGACCACACCCCGGCCATACTCTACCATCCACGTGCCGGCACTCCACTGCACCGAGGTGGCCTCTCCAGATCGGTGGACGATGGTGTCTCCTACACAGACAGGCAGACGGCACTCAGTCTCGGGAGCTTCCCTTCCCCTGCCACCGAACTCTGACCCTGCAGGGAACACGGCGCCACTCACCTGGGTAGAAGATCTCGCTTTTGGTTGTCCCCTCTTTCCACTGCCGGAAAGTCCCTGAGATGATCGTGTCATGAATATCAGCCCAGTAGCGACCTGGAAGGAAGGAAGTTGTGACAAGTCACCAACAACAATTAAAAACTAAGAGACAGTGCACACAAGCACTTCAGATTCGTTACAACTGCAACTCCTTTCCTTTTCCTTCCACACTCACACGAAACGTTAAAAACAATGTCAAAACACCAATCTGAGTTGAGATCAGGAGTTTTGTGCTTTGATGCCTGTCAGTATAACAGGGACAAGGTGTGCAAAGCAGAGGAGTGGAAGACATGCACGTCACGTGGGAGGGAAGCAAGACCCCTGGAGAATCCTGGTTAGAGGATGAGTTAAACCAGGGAGAGGAATGCCTAGAGACGTGAAGGTCAAGAAAAAACCCGGAAAAATTTGGAAAAAACCAGGGTTTTTTCTGGGTTTTTTGCCTGAAGCCTTTTTGTTTTTTTTCCAAAAAATTAGAAAAATTGAAAAAAAAATGGCAGAAGCAGAGACTGAAACTGATATTGATAATTACAGCTCAGAAAATGATTCTGATTAAATTTCATGCCCATTCATTGAAACTTAGTCCCACTCCCTTCTATACACTTCCCTCCTTTTCAATTTTTTTATGAGAATATTTTTATTTAATACTGTGGAGAGGAAATATGAATAATTGTTACTTCTGAATTTTTAAAAATTGTTCTGTGCATTTTTTTTGTCTGATTCACATAAACTAGTGAACAGTTTAGGAGATTGTTGCTCCATTTGTTACAATTACAAATAAATATTATAAAAAAAAGTAAATTCTGTTTGTAATAATTGTTTGGATACACTTTAATATATGCTAGTTGTGATAATTTTATACCAAGACCATAGTCATATTTTATGTTCCTAAAGTAACAGAATGACTTTCAATGTGGAAAAGAAAGAAGTGCTAATGTAGCATTTTTTCAATTTTTCCAAAAATTTCCATTTTCCAAAAAAAACAAAAAACCAGAAAAAAACTGGGTTTTTTTCAGAGCTTCAAAATTTCCTGAAATTTTACATCTCTAGGAATGCCTCACTCCCCCTGCTGAGCAGAGGGAGGCCTCTGTGCACCAGCTCCTCTGTGCGAACATGCCCTCAAAAGGTCAGGAGAGCATTCCACATCAGACCTCAAGCATCTGAGGAACAGAAGCTCTACACCAACCAGCTCATTCACACAAGACAGTGAACTTTAGAACCACTGCATACAGGTCACTCTTAGCTGTCTGACTAAACTGGCCAAATCTCTAGAACAGGACACACTGCAGTTACACAAATCCACCGTTTGTTATCGCCATCCAGAATTAAAAGACAGACACTAGAGCCTTGTCTCCAGCTAGCGAGAGGGATGAAGGAGGCAGTGAAGAGGGATGAAGCTGTAGACTGACCAACCCTCTGCAACTGACTAACTCATTACAAGGGAAGGATTGAAGACGGCTATCAGCATTCAGGCTTTTTGGTCTCAGGCACAGATGCTGAGTTGCCATCATCTCTTGCCATTCTTCCTGCACGGGAGTCAAATGGGACACTCTAGTTCCCAGTGCCTAAAATGTGGAACGAGAGACCTTCACAAACTAGCTATCAAAAGAACTAGCTATCGTTTACCAACCAGTTCTGAGCTACAGAATGCAGAGGAGGCTACTGAAGCTTTGGCTTCATTCAATAGGGTTCTTTCCCCCTTAAGCAGACCTATAGTCCAGTCAATATGTCATTGACAATATGTCATTGACATATTGACAGTTGACAGACCTTTGGTCAGACTTTTTCTGAGCTTAAAGATAACACGGTTGCATGATTTAGGCCGATTTTCATGGTTTGCGGCTGCCATCTTGAAAATAACCCACTTCCAATGGTTGAATTTTGGAGAACTTTTTTTCTGTCAATCAGTACACCTAGTACTGACAAGAACAGTTGACAGAACTTTTATTAGACTTAGTCCCGGGTTATGAGTTTTTCCCCCCTAAATTGACCGGACTACTACTGTTTCTGCCTCCTCATTGCAGCTGGCCACTTTTCCTGATATGAGCTCATTCTTCCTCATAAACACTCTACCCCACCACTTCTATGAGGTGGACCACCAATGCATATTATTCAGTGAGTGGGTGCTAAGAGCTGCTTAAAACTGCCCATGGCCACTCAAAGCTCATGAGAGGGTTTGCCCCTTCAGCTGGGCTCAACTGAATGCCACTATCCACAATTCCCACTGTGAAGCCACAGCTCAGGCCTCCTCCAGGCTCAGCGGGTGGGAGCGAGCTCTAACCTTCTGGGGGCACCAAAGAGAAATCTCTCCCTGCCCCACCCAGCCTGGAGTGCTGTTTCCTGGGTTCTTTGATCCAGCTTACCCGAGTGCCCCCCAGTGTCGATGGCGGTGCCAAACAGCAGCACATACTCGGAGAGAGAAGCATGGAGCAGGCACATTGAGCCCATCCAGCCCCCAGCATTGACAAACACCCACTGCAAGTCCTCGTCAGGCAGGATGTGGCCGGGGTGCCTCTTGCGCAGCTCCACAATGATCTTGGAGAAGGCCAGCTCGTGGTCCAGGCCTGTGGGAGAAACACATGGCCACAACTAAGCCCTTCCTATCGTCAAGAGGGCACTCAAAGAGGAAACCACACACCACTGCAAAGCCCTTCTCCCCACAGCAGGGCAGCCAAAACGAGGCAAGTCCCGCTTCCATCTGTCAACCGGCCTATTATATCAACATTTCAATACTGTTTTAAGTGTACATTTTTTTAGTCTTAGTATGTGCTGCGTCAGTAGCAATCTAAGAACTGGGGCTGCCTTGGGTGCCACAGGGCACAATCTGCACCAGGAACTGGATACAGGGATATGTTTCTCCTAAACCACTTGGTGGTTTTTTGATCCTGTCGGCCATGATAGTCTCCAGAAGTGGCCCTGGGGGATTCCTATCATAAGCCATGGACTTTGGCTAAAGGGGCACCACAGGACTAGAATGACGCCTAGTCATTGAGGACAGTGGTTCCCAAACTGTGGGTTGGGACTCACCAGGGGGTCACAACGCAATTTCAGGTGGGTCGTGAAGTGCCTAGAGCAGCCATATTGAGAAGAGAAAAGGGGAGGAAAAGGGGAGGGCTGTGAGGTGGTTTTGCTTGAGTCGAGGTAGTAAACAGGCTCTTTTCTTTCTGATTCTTTGCTACTGGAAAAGGACTGAGGAATAACCCAACTTATTGCTGCATTCTCGGGGAAGCAGCAGGCGCCGATACCACAGTGACAGCACTTCCGGCCATGACGTCACTTCCAGTGGGTCCTGGACAGATGGTCGTTCTGAAAAGTGGGTCCCGGCCCTAAAGAGTTTGAGAACCAGAGATAGGTGGGCCTGGCAAAAACACCACGAAGCAGGAAAAAAATAAAAATCATTTCCCTCATTTTTTCCACAAGGAAAACTTTTTCCCAAGCAGAAGAACTGGACATGGTGGGCAGGTCTTAGCAGAAGCTGAACTGCCTGAACCCCGGTGAGGTTTGCGACGCGGGCGCCGTCCAGGGCCCGCTTCGCGCTTGGAACTGCGGGCCCAGAGTTGGGACCGCTGGCGACCCCCCGGGGGGCTCGTGCGCTGCAGGAGGAAACGGGCTCCACCTGCTCTCGCGCGGACTCGGGGGGGGGAGGCAGACGCCCCCCTCGCTCGCTCGCACAGCCGGCCCGCCGGCCCCCTGCCCGCCAGCGCGTGCTCGGAGCCTGCAGGCCTGGCTCGTGCATGGTCCGCGGCCGGACTCGGAGGAGTCCCCGCCGCGCTGCGAGGGGCTGCCGGGCGCTCCCGCCGCTCTGCCTGCCAGCCCGCCCCTGCGACCCACCCGCGGCAGCGCCCCGCCCGCCGACCCACCGGCGTGGTGCTTGGCCAGCCCGGCGATCTCCTCGGGCTCGAACTCGAAGCGGCGCGCGGAGGAGGAGGCGGCCCAGCTGCGCAGCGCCTGGACCACGAGCGCCGCCAGCGCCGCCGCCAGCCCCACCCGCAGGCCGCGCCGCGCCCAGCCCGGCAGCGGCCCCGGCAGCCACCGCATCCCTCCGTTGCTCTCCCCCGCCGGCCCAGGAGGCGGAAGCGGAAGCGGAGTACGAGCCATGGCGGCGAGAGCGGCCCGCACAAGAATGTTAGATGACTGGAATCGGCATGTCGTCATTTTCGTGAAGCCGGGGGTATACAAATATGGCTGACTCAGATCATTCCAGCCAAGGAGGAGGATTGCCGCGAATTCACGAATAAAAATCTCCCTGCACGTGTGTAAAAGTTAATTTCAACCTCTTTAAGCATGCCTGCGTGTTCTGCATACGGGTGTGCGAATCGCTGTACGAAAAATGGGATTTAATTTCCACGGAAAGATTCATGTATTCACATTAGGTAAAGGTAAAGGTTTCCCCACGACCGAATGGTCTAGTCGTGACCGACTGTAGGGGGCGCTGCTCATCTCCGTTTCAAAGCCTGTGAGCCGGCGTTTTTGTCCGATCATGGTGGCCAGCATGATTCTACGCCGTAGCGCACGGAACGCCGTTACCTTCCCACCGAAGTGGTCCCTATTTATCTACTTGCATTTTAGGTGCTTTTGAACTGCTAGGTTGGCAGGAGCTGGGACAAGCAACCGTCACGCAGTCTCGAACTCCCAACCTTGCGGTTGAAAGCCCAGCGACAGCGGATTAACTCGCTGCGCCACCACGTCCCTTATTCACATTACATCGGTTCAATAAAACGACAGTTCAGTGAGTGCATTATTTTTGAAGCTGTGTAATTTCTTGTTGTTCCTAACAGTCTTATTCACCATTTTCTGACACCCACTGTTAATGGTCTAGAAGGGAAAAAAAATATTTTCCCCCCTCCTTTTTTCCCCCTTCCCGTTTACACATTTTTTCCCACCTTCCATTTTCTACTGTAATATTTTCGAAATTCTGAACATTAACAGAATTTGTTTTAGGGGTGGGGTGGGGGGTGAGTGTAGAAGTTTTCAAAAATACTCTTAATAGTCTAGAAGTAAAAAAGAATTACTCTCATATTGACAACTACTTGTGTCATGAAGAGATTTTAATGTAATTTTCCTACTGTAATACTTATGAAATTCTGAACATTAACAGACATTTTTTTATGGGGCATGGCCATTTTATTTTTGCTTGTGTAGATTTCAAAAAATAAGTCTGTGAAAACAGTGCAATCTGAGTTTAAATAGACAGCAAGTAGCATTTCGTCCGGTGTGTTCAGTAATATAATTATGAGGAATTAAACCTTGTAAGTGCGTATTAAATCATAATCAGGTTACCAATAATGTTTCTCCACGATCACACGTTGTTATTTTGGTAAGTTTTTATTTCAGGAGTAAACTATTCAGTCCTAAACAGTACCAGAAAAGCAATCTGAAATGCTTGGAATGAGCAATGTTTTGAGTGCGACAACATGGCTGCTAAGCCCGCCCCCTGGCCTCATTCGGCTGCTATCTCTTCTTAAGGCATGTCCTCTCCTGTTATCTTACCTTCATGGGGGCTGCGCTTGTACGTCAAGGGTGGCGTTTCGTGACGCCGGCAGGAAGAGAAAAAAGCCCGCCCCCCCTCACCCCCCCTAAAAAAAAACAAATTCTGTTAATGTTCAGAAGTTTGAAAATATTACCGTAGAAAATGGAAGGTGGGAAAAAAAGTGTAAACGGGAAGGGGGAAAAAAGGAGGGGGGAAATATATTTTTTCTTACCTTCTAGACCATCAACAGTGGGTGTCAGAAAATGGTGAATAAGACTGCTAGGAACAACAAGAAATTACACAGCTTCAAAAAAAATGCACTCACTTTTTCAATTAACGGTCGTTTTATTGAACCGATGTAATGTGAATACATGAATCTTTCCGTGGAAATTAAATCCCATTTTTCGTACAGCGATTCGCACACCCGTATTCAGAACATGCAGGCATGCTTTAAGACGTTGAGATTAACTTTTACACGCGTGCAGGGAGATTTTTATTCGTGAATTCGCGGCAATCCTCCTCCTTGGCGGCAATGATCTGAGTCAGCCATATTGTTCTTCCCATGGCTTCAAGATACTGATGTCATGTCCTCTCCTGTCATCTAACATTCTTAGCAGCCCCCCCTCCCGCAGTCTCAGCCAATAGCTGCGCTCAGCGGGGCACAGGGGCGTGGCTTCCCTGAAAAGAGAGGCTCTGCCGGGCAGGGTAGGGTGGGGAATGGAGGCGGTGCCTAAAGTCACGTGGCATGCGTATACCGTGCGGTGGGCGGGGCCTGTATGAAGGACGATGGAGACCTTCCAGCCGAGCGGTACCCGCGTGGGGCGCGCAACGGGCGGGGCTGGTGGTCGTGCCTGGTTGCTGCGGAGCGAGAGGCCTCCTGTTGCCAGGGAGAGGCGGGGCTGCTGGGCCGGCGCGTGTAGGAGGCCGACTGAGCCGGGTGCCTAAGCAGTGCTGCACACCCCGCCCTGCTCCCTGCCCGCAGCCGCGCCTCCTGCTCCCAGCCCCTCAGTGGGGAAAGGGAGAGTTGAGGAGGGCCAGAGCAGACCACGGCTGCCTTGTGTAATGGCGGTGTTTTGTGGGTCGGCCCCCCCCGCCTGATGCCTTAGCCACGGCACTGGCTGCCCCCCTTCACACGTCCTCCTCTGCCCCACTTATCCAGTCCAGGGAGGGTGAAAGGGGGCGGCTGGCCTTGCTGGGTGGGGTTGGCACAATCCCACGGGGGGGGGGGGAGGTCTTGGGCCGGCTCTGCGTGGGGCCCTTCCGAGCCTTGGCGCTGCCTGACTCTTCCTTGCCTTTGCCACAGAGCATCAGCACCTGCGCTACGACCCGCTGCACGATGACTGGGTGCTGGTCTCTGCCCACCGCATGCGGCGCCCGTGGCAAGGGCAGGTGGAGGACCCGCCCCAGGAGGACGTGCCACGCTGCGATCTCGCCAACCCTTTGTGCCCGGGAGCCAGGAGGGCCGGTGGCCAGGTGCTGCGCTGTCTTTGGCTCTGCCCCCTTCCCCATAAGTGGGGCTCTGCCTTCAGAGTCTCCTCCAGCAAAGCCCCCCGGCTCACTTTGCCTTCTGGTGGAGTGTGCACGGCTTTGCTTCTAGTGCATGGACTTGCCTGGCCAATTTTTTTCCTGCAAACTGCAAGTTGGGTTGTAAAAGGATCTATGGGGTAGGGGTAGGTGTTGGATTAGGCAGAACTCCGGTTCTGTCGCAGGTGCTTTGTGTTAAATACAAATCTTCCCCTTTCTCTGCCTTCTGTTTTCTTCCTTTGAGGGAGTGTGGGGGCCTGTGTGGAGGCTGCCTGTCTGCCATTCATGGAACGCTGGACAGGGGCATCAGGACTTTCTGAGTGTTTGCTGCTTCTTGGTTTTCCTTCCATAGAGGTCATTTGTCTGCAACAGTGATGCAGAGAAATCCATTATCCAGTGATTGGCATTACCTCATGGTTGGAGAAATTTTCTGGCAGTGGCTGCTGGAGAGTCAGAAACCAAAAGAAGAGCTTTCTCAGCAATTTGAATAATTAGGCCATAGTGCAGCACTTTCCTCTCCACACAGCTATTCTGTTGTCCACTTTCAGCCTCTGAACTATCTTCCTGTTCTTATAAATTGTGCCAAATTATGTCAATGTGAAATAGTGCGACTGTGAAATGGAGAAGGCAGGACTGGATTTTACAGCTGAAATTGCGTCTGGTTCTGCTCTGGGTCCTCTCTTGGCTTCCTCTGAAATCCTTACCTCTCTTTTTGCCCTTAGGGACACTTTGAAGTCAGCCTGAAAGCAGGTCTTGCTCACCCAGCAAGGCCAGGGTGTCTTGGAGCTCAGAGGTCCCAGATGTAACTCATGTCTGTCTCATGCAGGTGAATCCCCAGTACGAGAGCACTTTTGTCTTTGACAATGATTTTCCTGCACTGCAGCCAGATGCCCCAGAACCTGGTAAGAACTCCTTTCATCACTGATTTGTCCTTCACGGGGCTACTTGGCTGTCTTGTTGGGCAACCATCTGTTGGGGAGCCTTCAGCTCCTCCTACTTCTCAGGGAAATGAGCTGGAAGCTGGGCTGTCAGGCAGATTCCAGGCAGGGGTGCCATTGGGGGTTAGGGTGTGTGCTTGGGAGGCAACCCATAGAACAGCCTGAATTTTAGCAGTTGAAGGCACAGGAGCCCTCCTAGAAAAAAATGTGGCAACTTTTCTTGTAAACGAGAATTGAACCACTCTATCCCTGGTTGTGGAGATGTGTACTTGACTTGAAGGATGGTAGCTGAGCAGAAGGAATCATCTATTTTTAGGATGGTAGTTGGCATCCTATTTTTAGGATGGCAGAAGATTTAGCCGAGAGGGTTAATGCCTCCGTTTGCCCGAAGATAACAGCTGAAGATCTGAAGGTCGTGAGCTCAAGACTACCGGAAGTCTCTGTGAGCAGCAGACCTTGCAAACTGCGGCTGATTAAAAGCTGAGTTCCAGCTGCCTCGTGGGAGGAGGAGTGTGCTGAAGTCAGCTGCGTCTCTGGTGGGAGCAGGGAAGCCTCTTATCAGCCAGCAGAAGACAGACGGGTGGCTAAGAAAGAAGGCTAAATCCAGAAAGAAAGATCTGTATGAGTGTTGTTCTTGAAAGATAGAACATTTCTGTAAATTGTAAAAACCTTTGGGTTTGTGAATAAAAGTCTGCCTATGTAAACCGCCCTGAGTTACAGTCATTAGAGAAATCTAGTGATCTTAAGAAAGGCGGTATATAAATACATGTATTATTATTTATTATTATTATTAGTTGCTTAGTGGGGGGGGAAGAGCTTAAATCTGAAGCAGCTGCTTAATGGGATTTGTTTCAAAGACTTACTTTAACATGATGAGTTGTCAAAGCCATCCCGTGAGGGACTTGTTCTCCCCGTGAATTGGCTGGTAGCGGAACAGACTCCTCTCTCTGTGTTTGGAACCTTACTTTTCTTCGGGTGTGTGCAGCATCATTTTGAAATGCAGCCAGTGTGCAGGACCATCTGTAGTTCAGGCTGGCTGATTGACTGCCTCTTTCTGTGCACATACAGTCAGGCAAGAATCATTGTGTGGCCTTTTTGATTGGGTGCTTCCTGTAGCGCAGGCATAGTCCACACAGGTTCCAGGTGCAGTGGGCTGCCTTCTGTTCTTCTCTGAGTGCATCCATTGGCTGCTTGCCTCACCGTGGGTTTCCTCTCCTTTCCCAGGTGCCGACGACCACCCTTTGTTCCGTGCAGCATCTGCGCGAGGAGTGTGGTAAATCTAGCATTTGATCTCACAGTCCCAGCTGTGCCTGCTACTACAAGTGGCTGGGCTGGAACCTCCCTGTGCCATTCACTGCCGATCGTTCCTTCTCCAGAGTGATCTTGCCAATCTGTTATTTTTCTTGCCTGACTCTGCCGTAAACCAACCAAAGAACAACCCAAAAAGTGTGTGGACTTCCCAGACTGAGCGTGCCAAGCCTCGGTGGCATCAGGACCTGGGAATGTGTGGCCTAACCACACAGTTGTGGCTGTATCCCAAGGCAGACGCCACACCCTGCTAGAATCTGAGATATGCAGTGCCTGTGGGTTTTTCTTTTGATGTTTCATACGGTTAAGGCCACAATCCTATCTGCACTTGCCTGGGAGTAAGCCCCATTCACTGCAGTGGGACTTAATGCTGAGGGCGCAATCCTACCCTGGAGTTAGGCCGGCACAGTTAGGCCAGCAAAGTTTGGCTGGCACAAGGGACACCGCAAAGCGCGTCTGGACCACTCGGAGCCGGGGAGGATGGGGCACGTCTGTGTGCTGTGCCTGTGTGTTGGCCTCCCTGACTCCGAGAGTGGTCCAAATGTGCTTTACGGTGGCCCTTGTGCTGGCCTAACTCCAGCTTAGGATTGCGCTCTGAGTCGACATGCACAGGATCGGGCTCTAAGACTCATCAGACCCTGTTAAAGCTGGCAGGGAGTGAGATGTGTTCCTCGTGCGAAACTCTTGCCACGTACAGATTCTGCATCGTGTTTGGGGGAGAGGTGTGCAGCAAGATTTCCACCAGCACGTTTGTTGTCCTGGTGGTCCCTTAGGAAGTGGGAGGGCGGGTTACTAGCTTTTAACAAAATAAAATCTGTAGGGCTGCCCCTAGGCTGAGGTGCCCTCTTTTTGAAAGCTAAGCCAACGGCAAAGATGCCTGCCACCTGCCTTCCCCTGGGGGAAGTGTTCAAGGCAGCCGGCCCTCTTCTGAGGCTCTAAGCGTGTTCCCTGTGGGGTCCCTTGGCCTGTCTCCCGCCTGCTTACTCCATTCTGCCCGTTCCATCGTGTTTCTCTAAGACGTTTTTGGTAAGATCAGTGAAGCAGCCCCAGGACCCTCTGTGACCGTTTCTCCTTCTGAAAACGGAGAGTCTGCATTCCCGCGGCAAGTGCCAGCGTGGCGTACAGGAAGCCTGGCGCAGAGCCTTATCCCTGCAGGTATCCTGCTTGCCAAGCCTGGGTTTGGGCTGTTCCTCTGCTGCCTCTTTGTAAAGTGAAGGTTCTGCCCAGAGATGACCCTGAGCAGAGGGAGAGAAGCTGCAACAAGTAGTTTTGTGGGGTTCTGTATGGTTGTATGGGGTTGAGGTCACTGTGATCTCTTCGCATGGATGCCTTGAGGCTAACTGTCCCTGCTCAAGGCGTTTGGCCTCTCACTGTTGATGACCTGCATGCTGCAAGTGAGTGTTGCAACTTGATGGAGTTGCAGGAGGTTGGCTGCTCGCACTTCTCCCCACAGGGTTGTGCTTTGGGGCTGGAATGCTGGTTTTGAAGCTTTTGTCTCCTCTCATTTGTCTGGGTCAGACTGGCCAGTGCCCAGGGTGGTGGGGACGGTGGCGATGCTCTTTTGCGTGTCTCTTTAGTCCTCATTTGTGAGTGGTGCGGCTCTTTGCCTTATCTGGAGTTGTCGAGAGAGGCATGGTGTGTTCTTGTGGGCAGCCCAGCATGAATTGTGTGTGTGTGTGGAATGTCTGCTTTGATTGACCTCCTGGATCTTCCCATCCCACTGGGGCCAACCTTCCTCTCCTCGGCTGTTTTCTTCCTTCCCAGCAAAGTCATGTGCTTCCACCCCTGGTCTGACCTGACGCTGCCCCTCATGTCGCTTGCTGAGATTCGGGCTGTGATTGACAAATGGGCAGAGATGGCTGTGGAGCTGGGGGCCTCCTACACCTGGGTCCAGGTCAGTATCTGCGGTGACCTGCACTGATTTTTGATAGGAGTGTGGTGGGGCCGGATAAACAGGCCTTCACCTTGCATTAAACTATGTTAAAGGCAGGGTTTCGTGGGGGAGGGAATTGAGAGAGAAGACAGGGGCTTGAGAAAGGGGGCTTGGAGGGGCGTTGGCAGCAGCTTCGGAACATTTGCCGCATAAGAGCATGCACTTGCGTGGCCTTAGTTCCTGCTCCTTAGAGTTAGTGACTCCGTCTCCCTGAATGCCACTGTGCCCTTAGGCTAGTTGCTCCTGGAGTCTTGACGTGATTGTTCTGCTCTAGTAATTGTGTAGTAATTGTCTAGGCCAGTATTAGCCTGGCCGGTTTGATTGGTAGTATAATAAGTAAAGGAGGGAAGACAGGAGCGTAGCAGTCACCATTTACAGCCTCCAAGCATGTCAAGCTGTGGCTTTCCTGTGATGCAATAGAAAAATTTGCTTCTGTTAAACTTCTTATATTGTAATTCCAGAGCAAGTGATTTCTGCTTCTGCCTGGTGTTAGCGCAGGATGGGGTTCTGGGGTCTGATCGGTCCCATCTGGGTCAGACTGGCAGTACAGTGGCACTTTGCCTATCAACACCCACCTGACTCGACATGAACTGCCCACTGCCCTCTCTGTGTGGGCAGACTTCTCGGTTAAGGCCCCAGCCGCATCTCCTGTTGAAAGAGTCCTGTTCAGACGTTGCTCTTCAAGTTGCGTCTGCCACAGTGCAAATTTTTCTGCAGAACTTTGGTTTCTGGTTATATAACGAGGGCTCCCTTCTCTGTGATCACCATACCCCACGATGCTCTCTCGGCAGCCTGATCCTGGGGAGCGAAGTACACTTCCATGCAAAACCCACTCAGCCGCTTAATCAAATAGCACAATGAATAGGACACCGCGGGCGTAACAGCAGTTATAAGTGCCCCTCGCAGGTGGGCGTGTTTTTCAGCCGTGACAGGCGCTGGCTCTTCTCCGTCCTGAGCAGCCTCTGGAGAGCTGTGCCAGATGCAGCTGAGATGGCTTTTAGCTCGGCAGGACTCCCTGCAGCCTGGAGGGGCCCCGGGGCTTGGCCTGTTCCCGGGGGAGGCCGATTTGCCCTGTTCTGTATCGCTCACTCATAACCTCAGTGCTGTTCTCACAGGGGGCGGAGGGAGGAAAGGGTGTGGAGCAGGAGCTTGTGGCCCCACTTCTGAGCTTCTGCCCCCACAGTCAGAGCTGCTGCACGTGCTGCACAGGCTGCCGGTTTATCCTAGAGGCCCCCCTGGTTTCCCCCTAGAAGGCAAAGCAGTCAGGGAAATCCTTCCAAGCCTCTACTGGATCCCCTGCCTGGAGAACACAAATCCATGTGCAGAAACAGAAATCTGCTGGGGCGGGAAATGAGGCGCACCTTCCTGAGCAGCCTCTGCCCGACTGTTCTTATTAGAACATAAGAAGAGCCCTGCTGAATCAGGCCAAAGGCCCATCTAGTCCAGCTTCCTGTATCTCACAGCGGCCCACCAGGTGCCCCAGGGAGGCACGAGACAACAAGATGCTTGCATCCTGTTGCCACTCCTTTGCACCCGGTACCAGTAGCCCACCACCTTTGTAAGGAGGTTGCACAATCCATCATGGCCTATAGCCCATGATGGACCTTTCCTCCAGAAATCAATCCCCTCTTAAAGGCATCAAGACCAGATGCCATCACCACCTCCTGTGGCAAAGAGTTCCACAGGTTAACTACCCGCTGGATAAAAAAGTACTTCCTTTTATCTGTTTTAACTCTCCCACCCCTCAGCTTTAGTGGATGCCCCCTGGTTCTGGTGTTTTGAGAGAGGGAAAAGAACATCCCTTTATCGACTCTGTCCCTTCCATGCATGGGTTGTTCATGAAGCAGAGCTGTGGACTGAAGGGCCCCGTTCCCGCCTCCGTGGCCTGACCGGCGCTCGCCTTGCTTGTGCCGCTGTCCTGCTTGCGGAGAACGGGCAGTGCTGACGGCTCCCTCCTTCTCCCTCTGCAGATCTTTGAGAACAAAGGTGCCATGATGGGCTGCTCCAACCCCCACCCTCACTGCCAGGTAAGGGCGTGCCGGTCGGCTGAGCCCCACTGGCCGGGCTGGGCCGGGCTGGGGCTGCTGCTGCTGGAGCTCCTGCTGGGCGGGCCTTCAGCTCGGCTCTTGGGGCTGACCCTTGCGGCGTGCAGCTCCCCAGAGCCTCCAGAGTGAGGCCGTTGGGATCCTGGCACTGCTCCTGCTGAGCGGCACTCGGGGGCGAGGGCAGAGGCACGGCTGGTCCTGGCATAGTTTTCGCTCTCGATGGATGGAAGGTTCGTCGTCCTTGGATGTGCGATTTTGGCAGGGACATCCGAACCTGGCTCAGCCACGCAGCCTCCACGCAGACGGCGTCTCTGGGGCGGGACGAGGCACTCGGTGGCTGGAAGGCGACTGGGCGGGAGACTCGAGCTTCGTGCGCCCCAAGGTTGTCTGACCAGCCCTGTGACTAGTGAGGAGCCAGCAACTGCTTCTGCCGGGAGCATGTCTGACTGGTGCAGCCAGTGCGCTTTGTGCGCATGTCAGCAGGGATGAGGGGCCAATGCTGCAACCAAGCCACATTGGGAAGGGGGCCACTGCTGTCGCCACTGTTGGTGCTCCTCCGGAGTGGGTGTGATGATGCGGACCCTCTGGTGCAATCCTGTGCTGGACTTAGCAGGGCTGCCTTGGAGAAGGCACAGGCCGGGGGGGGTGTAGGGGGGAGCCCTCCTCTTCAGGTGGGGGAGGCGCTGCTGCCTGGGTGTCCTGTCTCTGGCGGCTCAGGGCCCTCTCGCTCGGTGTTCCCCAGTGTTTCCCACACGACCACAGTTGCAGGGCATGACCTGGAGCCAAATAAATGCCTTAGCGAACTTGCCGTGTTACCGATTGCGAGGGAGAACACGCAGACCAATATGATC